>JAIUCV010002826.1:0-40908 GCA_026724425.1 Erythrophleum ivorense | reverse complement strand
ACAACCCATAAGCCTATATAAGAGGGGAGATATAACACATGTCAAATAGTGCTTTGAAGGATGAAGTGGATTTAAATATTAATTATATAATTAATATTTAAACACTTAGCACTTAGCACTTGGCACGTGGCGCGTTCGTGAGCATTGGATCAAAATAGATCTAATGGTCTGTATCTGGTCAAATTGTTTTTAATAATAATAATTAAAAAAAAAAACTGATTTCAATTTAATTTATATACGTTTTTATCTTCAAAATTAGAAATTGATTTCGGTTTAATTGCCAACGTTTAAAAATTGATTATTCTTTAATCACAATTAAAAGTTCAGTTTCATACTCCTTCAATACAAAGGAGGCAGACCAGAAAACACTCATACAGAACAATATATCTCTCTTCCAAAATCAAAAAAGAAATCTCTCTCTATTTTTCGTACTGCATGAAAGGAGATATCTGTAGTTGCTGATAGAAATCTCTGGTGCTTAGGATAAATCCTAGGGGTGGTTCGCTGAAACCCAGCAGCAAACTAGTGGGGGCGAATAACACCTTAAGGATAGTGTGTTGTCACACGTTTCTGAGCACTAACCAATCCATCCTCTACTCACGAATATTTTCAACAATCTTAAGGTGTTAATGCTAGAGATGGAAACTGCTCAGGAATCAGCTTTCAAGGTCATGAACCAGGATTTCATCAAGCTTGATCGTTTTGATGGAACGAATTTCAACAGGTGGAAAGACAAGATGACATTCCTACTGACAGCCATGAAAATTTCGTACTTGTTGGATCCTACTCTGAAGCCTCTTGATGCTCCTAAAGATGACGACAGTGAAGCTGTTAAGAATGCTCAAAGGAAGAGATCAGAGGACGAGGTTCTATGTCGTGGCCATATCCTCAACACACTATCCAACCGGCTATATGACCTGTACTCATCCATGACATCTCCAAAAGAGATCTGGGACGCACTGGAAGCCAAATACAATACAGAAAAGCAAGGGACAGATAAGTTTTTAATTATGCAATATTTTGACTACAAATTACAAGATGCTATTAACCTTTTAGATCAAGTTCATGATCTACAAATTATAGTTTCAAAATTGAAAGACATAAAAGTGGACATTCCAGAATCTGTGCAAGTGGGTGCCATTATTGCCAAATTACCCCCAAGCTGGCATGATTACAGAAAAAAGTTACTGCACACCACAGAAAGCTTTACTCTGGATCAGATTCTAAAACATTTAAGGATTGAACAAGAAACCCGATTTTTGCAAAAGAAGCATTCAGAATCTGAATCTAAAGTGAATTATGTGGCTGTTGCAGGGAATAAGTACCAGAATTTTTCTGGGAGCAATAATAGCAAAAGGAAGAACCCAGATTCTTCAGCCTTTAATCCAGGAAAGCAATTCAAGACTTTAAAGTCTTGCTTTGTTTGTGGAAAGAAGGGACATTTAAAGAAAGATTGCAGATACAAGAAAAGGGCAAAGAACGAAAATGCTAATAGTGCAAACATGGTGGATACAGAATTTACTGAAGTAATTGCCATGGTTTCTGATTTGCATATTAGTACTGTTTCTGAGGTGAACATGGCAGCTACTGCAAAGTCATTTGACTGGTGGTATGATTCTGGAGCAACGATTCATGTCTGTCATGACAAGAATCAGTTCAAGAATTATGAAATTGCTGAACAAGGACAAAATGTCATTGTGGGCAATGGTAATACAGCAAGTGTACTTGGAAAAGGCAGTGTGGAATTGCAATTCACCTCTGGAAAAAAGCTAATTTTGCAAAACGTTCTTCATGTTCCAGATATGAAGAAGAATCTTGTGTCTGCAAGTGTGCTGTCTGCAAAAGGATTAAAAGCTGTTATAGAATCTGATAAGATTATTGTCTCTAAGAATGGGGTGTTTGTGGGCAAGGGCTATGCTTGTGATGGAATGTTCAAATTAAGCATCAATAAGAATTATTCAGTTTCTGTTTACATGCTTGACCATTCTTTTTCTTTATGGCATGATAGATTAGGACATGTTAATTATAAAACAATGAATTATATGACTAAAAATGGTTTAATTTCATGCCAAAATAATAAAGATAAAAAAATGTGAAATATGTGTGCAAGCTAAAATGGTTAAGAAACCTTTTCCTTCTGTTAGTAGAAGTTCAGAAAATTTAGAACTTGTGCATTCTGACATTTGTGAATTGAACAGCGTTTTAACAAGAGGAGGAAATAGATATTTCATAACTTTTATAGATAATTTTTCAAGATTTACTCATGTTTATTTAATGAAAACAAAAGATCAAGCTTTTGAAATGTTTTTAAATTATAAGTCTGTTGTTGAAAATCAAAAAGGAAAGAAAATTAAAATTTTAAGGAGTGATAGAGGAGGAGAATATTTCTCTACAGAATTTACAAATTTTTGCGAAAATAATGGGATTATTCACCAAACAAGTGCTCCTTATACACCTCAACAAAATGGCTTAGCAGAAAGAAAGAATAGAACTTTAGTAGAAATGGTAAATGCAATGATTTTGAATGCAAAAACTCCTATAAACTTATGGGGAGAAACTTTGTTAACTGCTAACCATATTTTGAATAGAGTTTTTTCAAAACCAATAAATTGTACTCCTTATGAGTTGTGGAAAGGTAGAAAACCAAATCTAAATTATCTTAGAATTTGGGGATGTCTTGCATTTTATAGAATTCCTGAACATAAAAGAACTAAATTAGGACCAAGAGCTTTAAAAAGTATTTTTGTGGGATATGCAGAAAATTCAAAAGCATATAGACTCTTGGATATTAATTCTAATGTAATTGTGGAATCAAGAGATGTGGAATTTTTTGAAGATAAATTTATTACAGATTCTTTATCAACAGAATTATTTTCAAGTCATGAAGATAATGAATCTCCATCTGTTAGAAATGGATTAGAAGAGTCTCAATTAGAAATTGAACCAAGGAGGAGTCAAAGAGTTAGAAAAGAAAAACATTTAGATTCTGATTTTGTCAATAGTCAAGCAATTGTTTTTCTAGTAGAAGGTGATAGGAATATTGTAATAAGACAAATTCCTATTGTATTAAATATTGAAGAAGATCCTAAAACATATACAGAAGCGATAATGTCTAGAGATTCTAGTTTCTGGAAAGAAGCAATTAATGATGAAATGGAATCTTTATTGTCTAACAAAACTTGGGAATTGGTTGATTTACCTGAAGGGTCTAAATCTATTGGTTGCAAATGGATTTTCAGACGTAAATATAATACTGATGGGTCTATACAAACTTTTAAAGCAAGACTGGTTGCCAAAGGATTTAAACAAAAAGAAGGAATTGATTATTTTGATACATATGCACCTGTTGCTAGAGTAACTTCTATCAGAGTTTTATTTGCTTTGGCATCAATTAATAACTTGTTTGTGCATCAAATGGATGTTAAAACTGCATTTTTAAATGGAGACTTGCAAGAAGAAGTTTATATGGAACAACCAGAAGGGTTTGTACTTCCTGGAAATGAAAAGAAAGTTTGCAAATTGATTAGGTCATTGTATGGTTTAAAACAAGCACCGAAACAATGGCATGAAAAGTTTGATTCTGTTGTTTTGTCTCATGGTTTTAATCATAATAGTGCAGACAAGTGTGTTTATTTGAAATTCACAAATGAATATGGTGTCATTATCTGTTTGTATGTGGACGACATGTTAATCTTTGGAACTAACATGATTGCAATAAATGAAACTAAGAAGTTTCTATTCTCACAATTTAGAATGAAAGATCTTGGAGAGGTAGACACTATCTTAGGGATTAAAATTAAGAAACATAGTGGGGGTTTTTCTCTTAATCAATCTCACTATGTTAAGAAAATTTTGGATAAATTTCAACATTTAAATGTAAAAGAAGCAAACACTCCTTATGATTCTTCACATAGTTTAAATGAGAATGACAATAGGGCAGTAGCACAATTAGAATATGCAAGTGCCATTGGAAGTCTAATGTATGCAATGCATTGTACTAGACCTGATATAGCTTTTGCAGTTTGTAAACTTTCAAGATTTACAAGTAATCCAGGTACAGAACATTGGAAAGCAATTACAAGAATCCTAGGATACTTAAAGAAAACAATCAATCTAGGATTATTTTACAACAATTTTCCAGCAGTGTTGGAAGGATATACTGATGCTAGTTGGATAACTAATGTAAGTGATAATAAATCAACTTCAGGGTGGATATTTACACTAGCAGGAGGAGCCATCTCCTGGGCATCAAAGAAACAGACTTGTATAAGTCATTCTACGATGGAATCAGAGTTTGTTGCCTTAGCATCTGCATGTAAAGAGGGAGAATGGCTGAGGAACTTGTTATTGGAAATAAAGCTGTGGCCACAGCCGATGCCAGCCATATCTTTACATTGTGACAGTGAGGCTACTATGTCTAGGGCTTTTAATAAGGTTTACAATGGTAAATCTAGACATATAAGTCTAAGGCATGAGTATGTCAGGCAACTGATCTCTGATGGAATTATAACAATTCAGTATGTGAAAACAAGTGAAAACTTGGCTGATCCTTTTACAAAAGGACTTAATAAAGAGTTAGTTAACAAAACATCAAAAGGAATGGGATTGAAACCCCTTAACATCAGTCACTAGTAATAGAAACCCAACCTTTAACTGGACCAAATCTTGTTTAGAGGTTCAATGGGTAAAAACAACTTATTAATAAGTGACTGGGCACTAGAGAATTTGTATAACCATTCCAGGTCTAGTGCATATATAAGAACTTAAGTGTTCAGGGTGAGTCAAACTCTTAATGAATTCAAGGAAGCCTAAAAGGCTTAAAGGAAATTCACCTATATGAACATAAAGAGTGGTGCCGCTCTTACAAGAATTTGGGGGTAATTCTTGAAATGTTCATGAAAAGCCTAGGATGAGCACATGGCCATTAAAGTGCGAAGATTAAATACGTGCAGTACAGATAAATATAAGGATATGTGTGTGGTATTTCCGGTATTAACACTAAAATTGTGGTTCAATGCGCTCAAGCAACCATCAATTTGTTAATACTTTGAAGTGTTTACACTAATAATAGGTTCAAGTTGAAAGACACCTATTTTATGCATATTCTTATGAATTAGAGAGGATACTTAGTTTTCTTTTAAACTAAGTGGGGGATTGTTGGAGTAGTTTGAAAAGAAAACTAAAGGGACAAAGTCCCACATTGAATAAAAACAACAACCCATAAGCCTATATAAGAGGGGAGATATAACACATGTCAAATAGTGCTTTGAAGGATGAAGTGGATTTAAATATTAATTATATAATTAATATTTAAACACTTAGCACTTAGCACTTGGCACGTGGCGCGTTCGTGAGCATTGGATCAAAATAGATCTAATGGTCTGTATCTGGTCAAATTGTTTTTAATAATAATAATTAAAAAAAAAAACTGATTTCAATTTAATTTATATACGTTTTTATCTTCAAAATTAGAAATTGATTTCGGTTTAATTGCCAACGTTTAAAAATTGATTATTCTTTAATCACAATTAAAAGTTCAGTTTCATACTCCTTCAATACAAAGGAGGCAGACCAGAAAACACTCATACAGAACAATATATCTCTCTTCCAAAATCAAAAAAGAAATCTCTCTCTATTTTTCGTACTGCATGAAAGGAGATATCTGTAGTTGCTGATAGAAATCTCTGGTGCTTAGGATAAATCCTAGGGGTGGTTCGCTGAAACCCAGCAGCAAACTAGTGGGGGCGAATAACACCTTAAGGATAGTGTGTTGTCACACGTTTCTGAGCACTAACCAATCCATCCTCTACTCACGAATATTTTCAACAATCTTAAGGTGTTAATGCTAGAGATGGAAACTGCTCAGGAATCAGCTTTCAAGGTCATGAACCAGGATTTCATCAAGCTTGATCGTTTTGATGGAACGAATTTCAACAGGTGGAAAGACAAGATGACATTCCTACTGACAGCCATGAAAATTTCGTACTTGTTGGATCCTACTCTGAAGCCTCTTGATGCTCCTAAAGATGACGACAGTGAAGCTGTTAAGAATGCTCAAAGGAAGAGATCAGAGGACGAGGTTCTATGTCGTGGCCATATCCTCAACACACTATCCAACCGGCTATATGACCTGTACTCATCCATGACATCTCCAAAAGAGATCTGGGACGCACTGGAAGCCAAATACAATACAGAAAAGCAAGGGACAGATAAGTTTTTAATTATGCAATATTTTGACTACAAATTACAAGATGCTATTAACCTTTTAGATCAAGTTCATGATCTACAAATTATAGTTTCAAAATTGAAAGACATAAAAGTGGACATTCCAGAATCTGTGCAAGTGGGTGCCATTATTGCCAAATTACCCCCAAGCTGGCATGATTACAGAAAAAAGTTACTGCACACCACAGAAAGCTTTACTCTGGATCAGATTCTAAAACATTTAAGGATTGAACAAGAAACCCGATTTTTGCAAAAGAAGCATTCAGAATCTGAATCTAAAGTGAATTATGTGGCTGTTGCAGGGAATAAGTACCAGAATTTTTCTGGGAGCAATAATAGCAAAAGGAAGAACCCAGATTCTTCAGCCTTTAATCCAGGAAAGCAATTCAAGACTTTAAAGTCTTGCTTTGTTTGTGGAAAGAAGGGACATTTAAAGAAAGATTGCAGATACAAGAAAAGGGCAAAGAACGAAAATGCTAATAGTGCAAACATGGTGGATACAGAATTTACTGAAGTAATTGCCATGGTTTCTGATTTGCATATTAGTACTGTTTCTGAGGTGAACATGGCAGCTACTGCAAAGTCATTTGACTGGTGGTATGATTCTGGAGCAACGATTCATGTCTGTCATGACAAGAATCAGTTCAAGAATTATGAAATTGCTGAACAAGGACAAAATGTCATTGTGGGCAATGGTAATACAGCAAGTGTACTTGGAAAAGGCAGTGTGGAATTGCAATTCACCTCTGGAAAAAAGCTAATTTTGCAAAACGTTCTTCATGTTCCAGATATGAAGAAGAATCTTGTGTCTGCAAGTGTGCTGTCTGCAAAAGGATTAAAAGCTGTTATAGAATCTGATAAGATTATTGTCTCTAAGAATGGGGTGTTTGTGGGCAAGGGCTATGCTTGTGATGGAATGTTCAAATTAAGCATCAATAAGAATTATTCAGTTTCTGTTTACATGCTTGACCATTCTTTTTCTTTATGGCATGATAGATTAGGACATGTTAATTATAAAACAATGAATTATATGACTAAAAATGGTTTAATTTCATGCCAAAATAATAAAGATAAAAAAATGTGAAATATGTGTGCAAGCTAAAATGGTTAAGAAACCTTTTCCTTCTGTTAGTAGAAGTTCAGAAAATTTAGAACTTGTGCATTCTGACATTTGTGAATTGAACAGCGTTTTAACAAGAGGAGGAAATAGATATTTCATAACTTTTATAGATAATTTTTCAAGATTTACTCATGTTTATTTAATGAAAACAAAAGATCAAGCTTTTGAAATGTTTTTAAATTATAAGTCTGTTGTTGAAAATCAAAAAGGAAAGAAAATTAAAATTTTAAGGAGTGATAGAGGAGGAGAATATTTCTCTACAGAATTTACAAATTTTTGCGAAAATAATGGGATTATTCACCAAACAAGTGCTCCTTATACACCTCAACAAAATGGCTTAGCAGAAAGAAAGAATAGAACTTTAGTAGAAATGGTAAATGCAATGATTTTGAATGCAAAAACTCCTATAAACTTATGGGGAGAAACTTTGTTAACTGCTAACCATATTTTGAATAGAGTTTTTTCAAAACCAATAAATTGTACTCCTTATGAGTTGTGGAAAGGTAGAAAACCAAATCTAAATTATCTTAGAATTTGGGGATGTCTTGCATTTTATAGAATTCCTGAACATAAAAGAACTAAATTAGGACCAAGAGCTTTAAAAAGTATTTTTGTGGGATATGCAGAAAATTCAAAAGCATATAGACTCTTGGATATTAATTCTAATGTAATTGTGGAATCAAGAGATGTGGAATTTTTTGAAGATAAATTTATTACAGATTCTTTATCAACAGAATTATTTTCAAGTCATGAAGATAATGAATCTCCATCTGTTAGAAATGGATTAGAAGAGTCTCAATTAGAAATTGAACCAAGGAGGAGTCAAAGAGTTAGAAAAGAAAAACATTTAGATTCTGATTTTGTCAATAGTCAAGCAATTGTTTTTCTAGTAGAAGGTGATAGGAATATTGTAATAAGACAAATTCCTATTGTATTAAATATTGAAGAAGATCCTAAAACATATACAGAAGCGATAATGTCTAGAGATTCTAGTTTCTGGAAAGAAGCAATTAATGATGAAATGGAATCTTTATTGTCTAACAAAACTTGGGAATTGGTTGATTTACCTGAAGGGTCTAAATCTATTGGTTGCAAATGGATTTTCAGACGTAAATATAATACTGATGGGTCTATACAAACTTTTAAAGCAAGACTGGTTGCCAAAGGATTTAAACAAAAAGAAGGAATTGATTATTTTGATACATATGCACCTGTTGCTAGAGTAACTTCTATCAGAGTTTTATTTGCTTTGGCATCAATTAATAACTTGTTTGTGCATCAAATGGATGTTAAAACTGCATTTTTAAATGGAGACTTGCAAGAAGAAGTTTATATGGAACAACCAGAAGGGTTTGTACTTCCTGGAAATGAAAAGAAAGTTTGCAAATTGATTAGGTCATTGTATGGTTTAAAACAAGCACCGAAACAATGGCATGAAAAGTTTGATTCTGTTGTTTTGTCTCATGGTTTTAATCATAATAGTGCAGACAAGTGTGTTTATTTGAAATTCACAAATGAATATGGTGTCATTATCTGTTTGTATGTGGACGACATGTTAATCTTTGGAACTAACATGATTGCAATAAATGAAACTAAGAAGTTTCTATTCTCACAATTTAGAATGAAAGATCTTGGAGAGGTAGACACTATCTTAGGGATTAAAATTAAGAAACATAGTGGGGGTTTTTCTCTTAATCAATCTCACTATGTTAAGAAAATTTTGGATAAATTTCAACATTTAAATGTAAAAGAAGCAAACACTCCTTATGATTCTTCACATAGTTTAAATGAGAATGACAATAGGGCAGTAGCACAATTAGAATATGCAAGTGCCATTGGAAGTCTAATGTATGCAATGCATTGTACTAGACCTGATATAGCTTTTGCAGTTTGTAAACTTTCAAGATTTACAAGTAATCCAGGTACAGAACATTGGAAAGCAATTACAAGAATCCTAGGATACTTAAAGAAAACAATCAATCTAGGATTATTTTACAACAATTTTCCAGCAGTGTTGGAAGGATATACTGATGCTAGTTGGATAACTAATGTAAGTGATAATAAATCAACTTCAGGGTGGATATTTACACTAGCAGGAGGAGCCATCTCCTGGGCATCAAAGAAACAGACTTGTATAAGTCATTCTACGATGGAATCAGAGTTTGTTGCCTTAGCATCTGCATGTAAAGAGGGAGAATGGCTGAGGAACTTGTTATTGGAAATAAAGCTGTGGCCACAGCCGATGCCAGCCATATCTTTACATTGTGACAGTGAGGCTACTATGTCTAGGGCTTTTAATAAGGTTTACAATGGTAAATCTAGACATATAAGTCTAAGGCATGAGTATGTCAGGCAACTGATCTCTGATGGAATTATAACAATTCAGTATGTGAAAACAAGTGAAAACTTGGCTGATCCTTTTACAAAAGGACTTAATAAAGAGTTAGTTAACAAAACATCAAAAGGAATGGGATTGAAACCCCTTAACATCAGTCACTAGTAATAGAAACCCAACCTTTAACTGGACCAAATCTTGTTTAGAGGTTCAATGGGTAAAAACAACTTATTAATAAGTGACTGGGCACTAGAGAATTTGTATAACCATTCCAGGTCTAGTGCATATATAAGAACTTAAGTGTTCAGGGTGAGTCAAACTCTTAATGAATTCAAGGAAGCCTAAAAGGCTTAAAGGAAATTCACCTATATGAACATAAAGAGTGGTGCCGCTCTTACAAGAATTTGGGGGTAATTCTTGAAATGTTCATGAAAAGCCTAGGATGAGCACATGGCCATTAAAGTGCGAAGATTAAATACGTGCAGTACAGATAAATATAAGGATATGTGTGTGGTATTTCCGGTATTAACACTAAAATTGTGGTTCAATGCGCTCAAGCAACCATCAATTTGTTAATACTTTGAAGTGTTTACACTAATAATAGGTTCAAGTTGAAAGACACCTATTTTATGCATATTCTTATGAATTAGAGAGGATACTTAGTTTTCTTTTAAACTAAGTGGGGGATTGTTGGAGTAGTTTGAAAAGAAAACTAAAGGGACAAAGTCCCACATTGAATAAAAACAACAACCCATAAGCCTATATAAGAGGGGAGATATAACACATGTCAAATAGTGCTTTGAAGGATGAAGTGGATTTAAATATTAATTATATAATTAATATTTAAACACTTAGCACTTAGCACTTGGCACGTGGCGCGTTCGTGAGCATTGGATCAAAATAGATCTAATGGTCTGTATCTGGTCAAATTGTTTTTAATAATAATAATTAAAAAAAAAAACTGATTTCAATTTAATTTATATACGTTTTTATCTTCAAAATTAGAAATTGATTTCGGTTTAATTGCCAACGTTTAAAAATTGATTATTCTTTAATCACAATTAAAAGTTCAGTTTCATACTCCTTCAATACAAAGGAGGCAGACCAGAAAACACTCATACAGAACAATATATCTCTCTTCCAAAATCAAAAAAGAAATCTCTCTCTATTTTTCGTACTGCATGAAAGGAGATATCTGTAGTTGCTGATAGAAATCTCTGGTGCTTAGGATAAATCCTAGGGGTGGTTCGCTGAAACCCAGCAGCAAACTAGTGGGGGCGAATAACACCTTAAGGATAGTGTGTTGTCACACGTTTCTGAGCACTAACCAATCCATCCTCTACTCACGAATATTTTCAACAATCTTAAGGTGTTAATGCTAGAGATGGAAACTGCTCAGGAATCAGCTTTCAAGGTCATGAACCAGGATTTCATCAAGCTTGATCGTTTTGATGGAACGAATTTCAACAGGTGGAAAGACAAGATGACATTCCTACTGACAGCCATGAAAATTTCGTACTTGTTGGATCCTACTCTGAAGCCTCTTGATGCTCCTAAAGATGACGACAGTGAAGCTGTTAAGAATGCTCAAAGGAAGAGATCAGAGGACGAGGTTCTATGTCGTGGCCATATCCTCAACACACTATCCAACCGGCTATATGACCTGTACTCATCCATGACATCTCCAAAAGAGATCTGGGACGCACTGGAAGCCAAATACAATACAGAAAAGCAAGGGACAGATAAGTTTTTAATTATGCAATATTTTGACTACAAATTACAAGATGCTATTAACCTTTTAGATCAAGTTCATGATCTACAAATTATAGTTTCAAAATTGAAAGACATAAAAGTGGACATTCCAGAATCTGTGCAAGTGGGTGCCATTATTGCCAAATTACCCCCAAGCTGGCATGATTACAGAAAAAAGTTACTGCACACCACAGAAAGCTTTACTCTGGATCAGATTCTAAAACATTTAAGGATTGAACAAGAAACCCGATTTTTGCAAAAGAAGCATTCAGAATCTGAATCTAAAGTGAATTATGTGGCTGTTGCAGGGAATAAGTACCAGAATTTTTCTGGGAGCAATAATAGCAAAAGGAAGAACCCAGATTCTTCAGCCTTTAATCCAGGAAAGCAATTCAAGACTTTAAAGTCTTGCTTTGTTTGTGGAAAGAAGGGACATTTAAAGAAAGATTGCAGATACAAGAAAAGGGCAAAGAACGAAAATGCTAATAGTGCAAACATGGTGGATACAGAATTTACTGAAGTAATTGCCATGGTTTCTGATTTGCATATTAGTACTGTTTCTGAGGTGAACATGGCAGCTACTGCAAAGTCATTTGACTGGTGGTATGATTCTGGAGCAACGATTCATGTCTGTCATGACAAGAATCAGTTCAAGAATTATGAAATTGCTGAACAAGGACAAAATGTCATTGTGGGCAATGGTAATACAGCAAGTGTACTTGGAAAAGGCAGTGTGGAATTGCAATTCACCTCTGGAAAAAAGCTAATTTTGCAAAACGTTCTTCATGTTCCAGATATGAAGAAGAATCTTGTGTCTGCAAGTGTGCTGTCTGCAAAAGGATTAAAAGCTGTTATAGAATCTGATAAGATTATTGTCTCTAAGAATGGGGTGTTTGTGGGCAAGGGCTATGCTTGTGATGGAATGTTCAAATTAAGCATCAATAAGAATTATTCAGTTTCTGTTTACATGCTTGACCATTCTTTTTCTTTATGGCATGATAGATTAGGACATGTTAATTATAAAACAATGAATTATATGACTAAAAATGGTTTAATTTCATGCCAAAATAATAAAGATAAAAAAATGTGAAATATGTGTGCAAGCTAAAATGGTTAAGAAACCTTTTCCTTCTGTTAGTAGAAGTTCAGAAAATTTAGAACTTGTGCATTCTGACATTTGTGAATTGAACAGCGTTTTAACAAGAGGAGGAAATAGATATTTCATAACTTTTATAGATAATTTTTCAAGATTTACTCATGTTTATTTAATGAAAACAAAAGATCAAGCTTTTGAAATGTTTTTAAATTATAAGTCTGTTGTTGAAAATCAAAAAGGAAAGAAAATTAAAATTTTAAGGAGTGATAGAGGAGGAGAATATTTCTCTACAGAATTTACAAATTTTTGCGAAAATAATGGGATTATTCACCAAACAAGTGCTCCTTATACACCTCAACAAAATGGCTTAGCAGAAAGAAAGAATAGAACTTTAGTAGAAATGGTAAATGCAATGATTTTGAATGCAAAAACTCCTATAAACTTATGGGGAGAAACTTTGTTAACTGCTAACCATATTTTGAATAGAGTTTTTTCAAAACCAATAAATTGTACTCCTTATGAGTTGTGGAAAGGTAGAAAACCAAATCTAAATTATCTTAGAATTTGGGGATGTCTTGCATTTTATAGAATTCCTGAACATAAAAGAACTAAATTAGGACCAAGAGCTTTAAAAAGTATTTTTGTGGCATATGCAGAAAATTCAAAAGCATATAGACTCTTGGATATTAATTCTAATGTAATTGTGGAATCAAGAGATGTGGAATTTTTTGAAGATAAATTTATTACAGATTCTTTATCAACAGAATTATTTTCAAGTCATGAAGATAATGAATCTCCATCTGTTAGAAATGGATTAGAAGAGTCTCAATTAGAAATTGAACCAAGGAGGAGTCAAAGAGTTAGAAAAGAAAAACATTTAGATTCTGATTTTGTCAATAGTCAAGCAATTGTTTTTCTAGTAGAAGGTGATAGGAATATTGTAATAAGACAAATTCCTATTGTATTAAATATTGAAGAAGATCCTAAAACATATACAGAAGCGATAATGTCTAGAGATTCTAGTTTCTGGAAAGAAGCAATTAATGATGAAATGGAATCTTTATTGTCTAACAAAACTTGGGAATTGGTTGATTTACCTGAAGGGTCTAAATCTATTGGTTGCAAATGGATTTTCAGACGTAAATATAATACTGATGGGTCTATACAAACTTTTAAAGCAAGACTGGTTGCCAAAGGATTTAAACAAAAAGAAGGAATTGATTATTTTGATACATATGCACCTGTTGCTAGAGTAACTTCTATCAGAGTTTTATTTGCTTTGGCATCAATTAATAACTTGTTTGTGCATCAAATGGATGTTAAAACTGCATTTTTAAATGGAGACTTGCAAGAAGAAGTTTATATGGAACAACCAGAAGGGTTTGTACTTCCTGGAAATGAAAAGAAAGTTTGCAAATTGATTAGGTCATTGTATGGTTTAAAACAAGCACCGAAACAATGGCATGAAAAGTTTGATTCTGTTGTTTTGTCTCATGGTTTTAATCATAATAGTGCAGACAAGTGTGTTTATTTGAAATTCACAAATGAATATGGTGTCATTATCTGTTTGTATGTGGACGACATGTTAATCTTTGGAACTAACATGATTGCAATAAATGAAACTAAGAAGTTTCTATTCTCACAATTTAGAATGAAAGATCTTGGAGAGGTAGACACTATCTTAGGGATTAAAATTAAGAAACATAGTGGGGGTTTTTCTCTTAATCAATCTCACTATGTTAAGAAAATTTTGGATAAATTTCAACATTTAAATGTAAAAGAAGCAAACACTCCTTATGATTCTTCACATAGTTTAAATGAGAATGACAATAGGGCAGTAGCACAATTAGAATATGCAAGTGCCATTGGAAGTCTAATGTATGCAATGCATTGTACTAGACCTGATATAGCTTTTGCAGTTTGTAAACTTTCAAGATTTACAAGTAATCCAGGTACAGAACATTGGAAAGCAATTACAAGAATCCTAGGATACTTAAAGAAAACAATCAATCTAGGATTATTTTACAACAATTTTCCAGCAGTGTTGGAAGGATATACTGATGCTAGTTGGATAACTAATGTAAGTGATAATAAATCAACTTCAGGGTGGATATTTACACTAGCAGGAGGAGCCATCTCCTGGGCATCAAAGAAACAGACTTGTATAAGTCATTCTACGATGGAATCAGAGTTTGTTGCCTTAGCATCTGCATGTAAAGAGGGAGAATGGCTGAGGAACTTGTTATTGGAAATAAAGCTGTGGCCACAGCCGATGCCAGCCATATCTTTACATTGTGACAGTGAGGCTACTATGTCTAGGGCTTTTAATAAGGTTTACAATGGTAAATCTAGACATATAAGTCTAAGGCATGAGTATGTCAGGCAACTGATCTCTGATGGAATTATAACAATTCAGTATGTGAAAACAAGTGAAAACTTGGCTGATCCTTTTACAAAAGGACTTAATAAAGAGTTAGTTAACAAAACATCAAAAGGAATGGGATTGAAACCCCTTAACATCAGTCACTAGTAATAGAAACCCAACCTTTAACTGGACCAAATCTTGTTTAGAGGTTCAATGGGTAAAAACAACTTATTAATAAGTGACTGGGCACTAGAGAATTTGTATAACCATTCCAGGTCTAGTGCATATATAAGAACTTAAGTGTTCAGGGTGAGTCAAACTCTTAATGAATTCAAGGAAGCCTAAAAGGCTTAAAGGAAATTCACCTATATGAACATAAAGAGTGGTGCCGCTCTTACAAGAATTTGGGGGTAATTCTTGAAATGTTCATGAAAAGCCTAGGATGAGCACATGGCCATTAAAGTGCGAAGATTAAATACGTGCAGTACAGATAAATATAAGGATATGTGTGTGGTATTTCCGGTATTAACACTAAAATTGTGGTTCAATGCGCTCAAGCAACCATCAATTTGTTAATACTTTGAAGTGTTTACACTAATAATAGGTTCAAGTTGAAAGACACCTATTTTATGCATATTCTTATGAATTAGAGAGGATACTTAGTTTTCTTTTAAACTAAGTGGGGGATTGTTGGAGTAGTTTGAAAAGAAAACTAAAGGGACAAAGTCCCACATTGAATAAAAACAACAACCCATAAGCCTATATAAGAGGGGAGATATAACACATGTCAAATAGTGCTTTGAAGGATGAAGTGGATTTAAATATTAATTATATAATTAATATTTAAACACTTAGCACTTAGCACTTGGCACGTGGCGCGTTCGTGAGCATTGGATCAAAATAGATCTAATGGTCTGTATCTGGTCAAATTGTTTTTAATAATAATAATTAAAAAAAAAAACTGATTTCAATTTAATTTATATACGTTTTTATCTTCAAAATTAGAAATTGATTTCGGTTTAATTGCCAACGTTTAAAAATTGATTATTCTTTAATCACAATTAAAAGTTCAGTTTCATACTCCTTCAATACAAAGGAGGCAGACCAGAAAACACTCATACAGAACAATATATCTCTCTTCCAAAATCAAAAAAGAAATCTCTCTCTATTTTTCGTACTGCATGAAAGGAGATATCTGTAGTTGCTGATAGAAATCTCTGGTGCTTAGGATAAATCCTAGGGGTGGTTCGCTGAAACCCAGCAGCAAACTAGTGGGGGCGAATAACACCTTAAGGATAGTGTGTTGTCACACGTTTCTGAGCACTAACCAATCCATCCTCTACTCACGAATATTTTCAACAATCTTAAGGTGTTAATGCTAGAGATGGAAACTGCTCAGGAATCAGCTTTCAAGGTCATGAACCAGGATTTCATCAAGCTTGATCGTTTTGATGGAACGAATTTCAACAGGTGGAAAGACAAGATGACATTCCTACTGACAGCCATGAAAATTTCGTACTTGTTGGATCCTACTCTGAAGCCTCTTGATGCTCCTAAAGATGACGACAGTGAAGCTGTTAAGAATGCTCAAAGGAAGAGATCAGAGGACGAGGTTCTATGTCGTGGCCATATCCTCAACACACTATCCAACCGGCTATATGACCTGTACTCATCCATGACATCTCCAAAAGAGATCTGGGACGCACTGGAAGCCAAATACAATACAGAAAAGCAAGGGACAGATAAGTTTTTAATTATGCAATATTTTGACTACAAATTACAAGATGCTATTAACCTTTTAGATCAAGTTCATGATCTACAAATTATAGTTTCAAAATTGAAAGACATAAAAGTGGACATTCCAGAATCTGTGCAAGTGGGTGCCATTATTGCCAAATTACCCCCAAGCTGGCATGATTACAGAAAAAAGTTACTGCACACCACAGAAAGCTTTACTCTGGATCAGATTCTAAAACATTTAAGGATTGAACAAGAAACCCGATTTTTGCAAAAGAAGCATTCAGAATCTGAATCTAAAGTGAATTATGTGGCTGTTGCAGGGAATAAGTACCAGAATTTTTCTGGGAGCAATAATAGCAAAAGGAAGAACCCAGATTCTTCAGCCTTTAATCCAGGAAAGCAATTCAAGACTTTAAAGTCTTGCTTTGTTTGTGGAAAGAAGGGACATTTAAAGAAAGATTGCAGATACAAGAAAAGGGCAAAGAACGAAAATGCTAATAGTGCAAACATGGTGGATACAGAATTTACTGAAGTAATTGCCATGGTTTCTGATTTGCATATTAGTACTGTTTCTGAGGTGAACATGGCAGCTACTGCAAAGTCATTTGACTGGTGGTATGATTCTGGAGCAACGATTCATGTCTGTCATGACAAGAATCAGTTCAAGAATTATGAAATTGCTGAACAAGGACAAAATGTCATTGTGGGCAATGGTAATACAGCAAGTGTACTTGGAAAAGGCAGTGTGGAATTGCAATTCACCTCTGGAAAAAAGCTAATTTTGCAAAACGTTCTTCATGTTCCAGATATGAAGAAGAATCTTGTGTCTGCAAGTGTGCTGTCTGCAAAAGGATTAAAAGCTGTTATAGAATCTGATAAGATTATTGTCTCTAAGAATGGGGTGTTTGTGGGCAAGGGCTATGCTTGTGATGGAATGTTCAAATTAAGCATCAATAAGAATTATTCAGTTTCTGTTTACATGCTTGACCATTCTTTTTCTTTATGGCATGATAGATTAGGACATGTTAATTATAAAACAATGAATTATATGACTAAAAATGGTTTAATTTCATGCCAAAATAATAAAGATAAAAAAATGTGAAATATGTGTGCAAGCTAAAATGGTTAAGAAACCTTTTCCTTCTGTTAGTAGAAGTTCAGAAAATTTAGAACTTGTGCATTCTGACATTTGTGAATTGAACAGCGTTTTAACAAGAGGAGGAAATAGATATTTCATAACTTTTATAGATAATTTTTCAAGATTTACTCATGTTTATTTAATGAAAACAAAAGATCAAGCTTTTGAAATGTTTTTAAATTATAAGTCTGTTGTTGAAAATCAAAAAGGAAAGAAAATTAAAATTTTAAGGAGTGATAGAGGAGGAGAATATTTCTCTACAGAATTTACAAATTTTTGCGAAAATAATGGGATTATTCACCAAACAAGTGCTCCTTATACACCTCAACAAAATGGCTTAGCAGAAAGAAAGAATAGAACTTTAGTAGAAATGGTAAATGCAATGATTTTGAATGCAAAAACTCCTATAAACTTATGGGGAGAAACTTTGTTAACTGCTAACCATATTTTGAATAGAGTTTTTTCAAAACCAATAAATTGTACTCCTTATGAGTTGTGGAAAGGTAGAAAACCAAATCTAAATTATCTTAGAATTTGGGGATGTCTTGCATTTTATAGAATTCCTGAACATAAAAGAACTAAATTAGGACCAAGAGCTTTAAAAAGTATTTTTGTGGGATATGCAGAAAATTCAAAAGCATATAGACTCTTGGATATTAATTCTAATGTAATTGTGGAATCAAGAGATGTGGAATTTTTTGAAGATAAATTTATTACAGATTCTTTATCAACAGAATTATTTTCAAGTCATGAAGATAATGAATCTCCATCTGTTAGAAATGGATTAGAAGAGTCTCAATTAGAAATTGAACCAAGGAGGAGTCAAAGAGTTAGAAAAGAAAAACATTTAGATTCTGATTTTGTCAATAGTCAAGCAATTGTTTTTCTAGTAGAAGGTGATAGGAATATTGTAATAAGACAAATTCCTATTGTATTAAATATTGAAGAAGATCCTAAAACATATACAGAAGCGATAATGTCTAGAGATTCTAGTTTCTGGAAAGAAGCAATTAATGATGAAATGGAATCTTTATTGTCTAACAAAACTTGGGAATTGGTTGATTTACCTGAAGGGTCTAAATCTATTGGTTGCAAATGGATTTTCAGACGTAAATATAATACTGATGGGTCTATACAAACTTTTAAAGCAAGACTGGTTGCCAAAGGATTTAAACAAAAAGAAGGAATTGATTATTTTGATACATATGCACCTGTTGCTAGAGTAACTTCTATCAGAGTTTTATTTGCTTTGGCATCAATTAATAACTTGTTTGTGCATCAAATGGATGTTAAAACTGCATTTTTAAATGGAGACTTGCAAGAAGAAGTTTATATGGAACAACCAGAAGGGTTTGTACTTCCTGGAAATGAAAAGAAAGTTTGCAAATTGATTAGGTCATTGTATGGTTTAAAACAAGCACCGAAACAATGGCATGAAAAGTTTGATTCTGTTGTTTTGTCTCATGGTTTTAATCATAATAGTGCAGACAAGTGTGTTTATTTGAAATTCACAAATGAATATGGTGTCATTATCTGTTTGTATGTGGACGACATGTTAATCTTTGGAACTAACATGATTGCAATAAATGAAACTAAGAAGTTTCTATTCTCACAATTTAGAATGAAAGATCTTGGAGAGGTAGACACTATCTTAGGGATTAAAATTAAGAAACATAGTGGGGGTTTTTCTCTTAATCAATCTCACTATGTTAAGAAAATTTTGGATAAATTTCAACATTTAAATGTAAAAGAAGCAAACACTCCTTATGATTCTTCACATAGTTTAAATGAGAATGACAATAGGGCAGTAGCACAATTAGAATATGCAAGTGCCATTGGAAGTCTAATGTATGCAATGCATTGTACTAGACCTGATATAGCTTTTGCAGTTTGTAAACTTTCAAGATTTACAAGTAATCCAGGTACAGAACATTGGAAAGCAATTACAAGAATCCTAGGATACTTAAAGAAAACAATCAATCTAGGATTATTTTACAACAATTTTCCAGCAGTGTTGGAAGGATATACTGATGCTAGTTGGATAACTAATGTAAGTGATAATAAATCAACTTCAGGGTGGATATTTACACTAGCAGGAGGAGCCATCTCCTGGGCATCAAAGAAACAGACTTGTATAAGTCATTCTACGATGGAATCAGAGTTTGTTGCCTTAGCATCTGCATGTAAAGAGGGAGAATGGCTGAGGAACTTGTTATTGGAAATAAAGCTGTGGCCACAGCCGATGCCAGCCATATCTTTACATTGTGACAGTGAGGCTACTATGTCTAGGGCTTTTAATAAGGTTTACAATGGTAAATCTAGACATATAAGTCTAAGGCATGAGTATGTCAGGCAACTGATCTCTGATGGAATTATAACAATTCAGTATGTGAAAACAAGTGAAAACTTGGCTGATCCTTTTACAAAAGGACTTAATAAAGAGTTAGTTAACAAAACATCAAAAGGAATGGGATTGAAACCCCTTAACATCAGTCACTAGTAATAGAAACCCAACCTTTAACTGGACCAAATCTTGTTTAGAGGTTCAATGGGTAAAAACAACTTATTAATAAGTGACTGGGCACTAGAGAATTTGTATAACCATTCCAGGTCTAGTGCATATATAAGAACTTAAGTGTTCAGGGTGAGTCAAACTCTTAATGAATTCAAGGAAGCCTAAAAGGCTTAAAGGAAATTCACCTATATGAACATAAAGAGTGGTGCCGCTCTTACAAGAATTTGGGGGTAATTCTTGAAATGTTCATGAAAAGCCTAGGATGAGCACATGGCCATTAAAGTGCGAAGATTAAATACGTGCAGTACAGATAAATATAAGGATATGTGTGTGGTATTTCCGGTATTAACACTAAAATTGTGGTTCAATGCGCTCAAGCAACCATCAATTTGTTAATACTTTGAAGTGTTTACACTAATAATAGGTTCAAGTTGAAAGACACCTATTTTATGCATATTCTTATGAATTAGAGAGGATACTTAGTTTTCTTTTAAACTAAGTGGGGGATTGTTGGAGTAGTTTGAAAAGAAAACTAAAGGGACAAAGTCCCACATTGAATAAAAACAACAACCCATAAGCCTATATAAGAGGGGAGATATAACACATGTCAAATAGTGCTTTGAAGGATGAAGTGGATTTAAATATTAATTATATAATTAATATTTAAACACTTAGCACTTAGCACTTGGCACGTGGCGCGTTCGTGAGCATTGGATCAAAATAGATCTAATGGTCTGTATCTGGTCAAATTGTTTTTAATAATAATAATTAAAAAAAAAAACTGATTTCAATTTAATTTATATACGTTTTTATCTTCAAAATTAGAAATTGATTTCGGTTTAATTGCCAACGTTTAAAAATTGATTATTCTTTAATCACAATTAAAAGTTCAGTTTCATACTCCTTCAATACAAAGGAGGCAGACCAGAAAACACTCATACAGAACAATATATCTCTCTTCCAAAATCAAAAAAGAAATCTCTCTCTATTTTTCGTACTGCATGAAAGGAGATATCTGTAGTTGCTGATAGAAATCTCTGGTGCTTAGGATAAATCCTAGGGGTGGTTCGCTGAAACCCAGCAGCAAACTAGTGGGGGCGAATAACACCTTAAGGATAGTGTGTTGTCACACGTTTCTGAGCACTAACCAATCCATCCTCTACTCACGAATATTTTCAACAATCTTAAGGTGTTAATGCTAGAGATGGAAACTGCTCAGGAATCAGCTTTCAAGGTCATGAACCAGGATTTCATCAAGCTTGATCGTTTTGATGGAACGAATTTCAACAGGTGGAAAGACAAGATGACATTCCTACTGACAGCCATGAAAATTTCGTACTTGTTGGATCCTACTCTGAAGCCTCTTGATGCTCCTAAAGATGACGACAGTGAAGCTGTTAAGAATGCTCAAAGGAAGAGATCAGAGGACGAGGTTCTATGTCGTGGCCATATCCTCAACACACTATCCAACCGGCTATATGACCTGTACTCATCCATGACATCTCCAAAAGAGATCTGGGACGCACTGGAAGCCAAATACAATACAGAAAAGCAAGGGACAGATAAGTTTTTAATTATGCAATATTTTGACTACAAATTACAAGATGCTATTAACCTTTTAGATCAAGTTCATGATCTACAAATTATAGTTTCAAAATTGAAAGACATAAAAGTGGACATTCCAGAATCTGTGCAAGTGGGTGCCATTATTGCCAAATTACCCCCAAGCTGGCATGATTACAGAAAAAAGTTACTGCACACCACAGAAAGCTTTACTCTGGATCAGATTCTAAAACATTTAAGGATTGAACAAGAAACCCGATTTTTGCAAAAGAAGCATTCAGAATCTGAATCTAAAGTGAATTATGTGGCTGTTGCAGGGAATAAGTACCAGAATTTTTCTGGGAGCAATAATAGCAAAAGGAAGAACCCAGATTCTTCAGCCTTTAATCCAGGAAAGCAATTCAAGACTTTAAAGTCTTGCTTTGTTTGTGGAAAGAAGGGACATTTAAAGAAAGATTGCAGATACAAGAAAAGGGCAAAGAACGAAAATGCTAATAGTGCAAACATGGTGGATACAGAATTTACTGAAGTAATTGCCATGGTTTCTGATTTGCATATTAGTACTGTTTCTGAGGTGAACATGGCAGCTACTGCAAAGTCATTTGACTGGTGGTATGATTCTGGAGCAACGATTCATGTCTGTCATGACAAGAATCAGTTCAAGAATTATGAAATTGCTGAACAAGGACAAAATGTCATTGTGGGCAATGGTAATACAGCAAGTGTACTTGGAAAAGGCAGTGTGGAATTGCAATTCACCTCTGGAAAAAAGCTAATTTTGCAAAACGTTCTTCATGTTCCAGATATGAAGAAGAATCTTGTGTCTGCAAGTGTGCTGTCTGCAAAAGGATTAAAAGCTGTTATAGAATCTGATAAGATTATTGTCTCTAAGAATGGGGTGTTTGTGGGCAAGGGCTATGCTTGTGATGGAATGTTCAAATTAAGCATCAATAAGAATTATTCAGTTTCTGTTTACATGCTTGACCATTCTTTTTCTTTATGGCATGATAGATTAGGACATGTTAATTATAAAACAATGAATTATATGACTAAAAATGGTTTAATTTCATGCCAAAATAATAAAGATAAAAAAATGTGAAATATGTGTGCAAGCTAAAATGGTTAAGAAACCTTTTCCTTCTGTTAGTAGAAGTTCAGAAAATTTAGAACTTGTGCATTCTGACATTTGTGAATTGAACAGCGTTTTAACAAGAGGAGGAAATAGATATTTCATAACTTTTATAGATAATTTTTCAAGATTTACTCATGTTTATTTAATGAAAACAAAAGATCAAGCTTTTGAAATGTTTTTAAATTATAAGTCTGTTGTTGAAAATCAAAAAGGAAAGAAAATTAAAATTTTAAGGAGTGATAGAGGAGGAGAATATTTCTCTACAGAATTTACAAATTTTTGCGAAAATAATGGGATTATTCACCAAACAAGTGCTCCTTATACACCTCAACAAAATGGCTTAGCAGAAAGAAAGAATAGAACTTTAGTAGAAATGGTAAATGCAATGATTTTGAATGCAAAAACTCCTATAAACTTATGGGGAGAAACTTTGTTAACTGCTAACCATATTTTGAATAGAGTTTTTTCAAAACCAATAAATTGTACTCCTTATGAGTTGTGGAAAGGTAGAAAACCAAATCTAAATTATCTTAGAATTTGGGGATGTCTTGCATTTTATAGAATTCCTGAACATAAAAGAACTAAATTAGGACCAAGAGCTTTAAAAAGTATTTTTGTGGGATATGCAGAAAATTCAAAAGCATATAGACTCTTGGATATTAATTCTAATGTAATTGTGGAATCAAGAGATGTGGAATTTTTTGAAGATAAATTTATTACAGATTCTTTATCAACAGAATTATTTTCAAGTCATGAAGATAATGAATCTCCATCTGTTAGAAATGGATTAGAAGAGTCTCAATTAGAAATTGAACCAAGGAGGAGTCAAAGAGTTAGAAAAGAAAAACATTTAGATTCTGATTTTGTCAATAGTCAAGCAATTGTTTTTCTAGTAGAAGGTGATAGGAATATTGTAATAAGACAAATTCCTATTGTATTAAATATTGAAGAAGATCCTAAAACATATACAGAAGCGATAATGTCTAGAGATTCTAGTTTCT
Organism: Erythrophleum ivorense; assembly: GCA_026724425.1. Taxonomy (NCBI): domain Eukaryota; kingdom Viridiplantae; phylum Streptophyta; class Magnoliopsida; order Fabales; family Fabaceae; genus Erythrophleum; species Erythrophleum ivorense. The sequence continues at coordinate 16,926 of JAIUCV010002826.1, read as the reverse complement.
GGAAAGAAGCAATTAATGATGAAATGGAATCTTTATTGTCTAACAAAACTTGGGAATTGGTTGATTTACCTGAAGGGTCTAAATCTATTGGTTGCAAATGGATTTTCAGACGTAAATATAATACTGATGGGTCTATACAAACTTTTAAAGCAAGACTGGTTGCCAAAGGATTTAAACAAAAAGAAGGAATTGATTATTTTGATACATATGCACCTGTTGCTAGAGTAACTTCTATCAGAGTTTTATTTGCTTTGGCATCAATTAATAACTTGTTTGTGCATCAAATGGATGTTAAAACTGCATTTTTAAATGGAGACTTGCAAGAAGAAGTTTATATGGAACAACCAGAAGGGTTTGTACTTCCTGGAAATGAAAAGAAAGTTTGCAAATTGATTAGGTCATTGTATGGTTTAAAACAAGCACCGAAACAATGGCATGAAAAGTTTGATTCTGTTGTTTTGTCTCATGGTTTTAATCATAATAGTGCAGACAAGTGTGTTTATTTGAAATTCACAAATGAATATGGTGTCATTATCTGTTTGTATGTGGACGACATGTTAATCTTTGGAACTAACATGATTGCAATAAATGAAACTAAGAAGTTTCTATTCTCACAATTTAGAATGAAAGATCTTGGAGAGGTAGACACTATCTTAGGGATTAAAATTAAGAAACATAGTGGGGGTTTTTCTCTTAATCAATCTCACTATGTTAAGAAAATTTTGGATAAATTTCAACATTTAAATGTAAAAGAAGCAAACACTCCTTATGATTCTTCACATAGTTTAAATGAGAATGACAATAGGGCAGTAGCACAATTAGAATATGCAAGTGCCATTGGAAGTCTAATGTATGCAATGCATTGTACTAGACCTGATATAGCTTTTGCAGTTTGTAAACTTTCAAGATTTACAAGTAATCCAGGTACAGAACATTGGAAAGCAATTACAAGAATCCTAGGATACTTAAAGAAAACAATCAATCTAGGATTATTTTACAACAATTTTCCAGCAGTGTTGGAAGGATATACTGATGCTAGTTGGATAACTAATGTAAGTGATAATAAATCAACTTCAGGGTGGATATTTACACTAGCAGGAGGAGCCATCTCCTGGGCATCAAAGAAACAGACTTGTATAAGTCATTCTACGATGGAATCAGAGTTTGTTGCCTTAGCATCTGCATGTAAAGAGGGAGAATGGCTGAGGAACTTGTTATTGGAAATAAAGCTGTGGCCACAGCCGATGCCAGCCATATCTTTACATTGTGACAGTGAGGCTACTATGTCTAGGGCTTTTAATAAGGTTTACAATGGTAAATCTAGACATATAAGTCTAAGGCATGAGTATGTCAGGCAACTGATCTCTGATGGAATTATAACAATTCAGTATGTGAAAACAAGTGAAAACTTGGCTGATCCTTTTACAAAAGGACTTAATAAAGAGTTAGTTAACAAAACATCAAAAGGAATGGGATTGAAACCCCTTAACATCAGTCACTAGTAATAGAAACCCAACCTTTAACTGGACCAAATCTTGTTTAGAGGTTCAATGGGTAAAAACAACTTATTAATAAGTGACTGGGCACTAGAGAATTTGTATAACCATTCCAGGTCTAGTGCATATATAAGAACTTAAGTGTTCAGGGTGAGTCAAACTCTTAATGAATTCAAGGAAGCCTAAAAGGCTTAAAGGAAATTCACCTATATGAACATAAAGAGTGGTGCCGCTCTTACAAGAATTTGGGGGTAATTCTTGAAATGTTCATGAAAAGCCTAGGATGAGCACATGGCCATTAAAGTGCGAAGATTAAATACGTGCAGTACAGATAAATATAAGGATATGTGTGTGGTATTTCCGGTATTAACACTAAAATTGTGGTTCAATGCGCTCAAGCAACCATCAATTTGTTAATACTTTGAAGTGTTTACACTAATAATAGGTTCAAGTTGAAAGACACCTATTTTATGCATATTCTTATGAATTAGAGAGGATACTTAGTTTTCTTTTAAACTAAGTGGGGGATTGTTGGAGTAGTTTGAAAAGAAAACTAAAGGGACAAAGTCCCACATTGAATAAAAACAACAACCCATAAGCCTATATAAGAGGGGAGATATAACACATGTCAAATAGTGCTTTGAAGGATGAAGTGGATTTAAATATTAATTATATAATTAATATTTAAACACTTAGCACTTAGCACTTGGCACGTGGCGCGTTCGTGAGCATTGGATCAAAATAGATCTAATGGTCTGTATCTGGTCAAATTGTTTTTAATAATAATAATTAAAAAAAAAAACTGATTTCAATTTAATTTATATACGTTTTTATCTTCAAAATTAGAAATTGATTTCGGTTTAATTGCCAACGTTTAAAAATTGATTATTCTTTAATCACAATTAAAAGTTCAGTTTCATACTCCTTCAATACAAAGGAGGCAGACCAGAAAACACTCATACAGAACAATATATCTCTCTTCCAAAATCAAAAAAGAAATCTCTCTCTATTTTTCGTACTGCATGAAAGGAGATATCTGTAGTTGCTGATAGAAATCTCTGGTGCTTAGGATAAATCCTAGGGGTGGTTCGCTGAAACCCAGCAGCAAACTAGTGGGGGCGAATAACACCTTAAGGATAGTGTGTTGTCACACGTTTCTGAGCACTAACCAATCCATCCTCTACTCACGAATATTTTCAACAATCTTAAGGTGTTAATGCTAGAGATGGAAACTGCTCAGGAATCAGCTTTCAAGGTCATGAACCAGGATTTCATCAAGCTTGATCGTTTTGATGGAACGAATTTCAACAGGTGGAAAGACAAGATGACATTCCTACTGACAGCCATGAAAATTTCGTACTTGTTGGATCCTACTCTGAAGCCTCTTGATGCTCCTAAAGATGACGACAGTGAAGCTGTTAAGAATGCTCAAAGGAAGAGATCAGAGGACGAGGTTCTATGTCGTGGCCATATCCTCAACACACTATCCAACCGGCTATATGACCTGTACTCATCCATGACATCTCCAAAAGAGATCTGGGACGCACTGGAAGCCAAATACAATACAGAAAAGCAAGGGACAGATAAGTTTTTAATTATGCAATATTTTGACTACAAATTACAAGATGCTATTAACCTTTTAGATCAAGTTCATGATCTACAAATTATAGTTTCAAAATTGAAAGACATAAAAGTGGACATTCCAGAATCTGTGCAAGTGGGTGCCATTATTGCCAAATTACCCCCAAGCTGGCATGATTACAGAAAAAAGTTACTGCACACCACAGAAAGCTTTACTCTGGATCAGATTCTAAAACATTTAAGGATTGAACAAGAAACCCGATTTTTGCAAAAGAAGCATTCAGAATCTGAATCTAAAGTGAATTATGTGGCTGTTGCAGGGAATAAGTACCAGAATTTTTCTGGGAGCAATAATAGCAAAAGGAAGAACCCAGATTCTTCAGCCTTTAATCCAGGAAAGCAATTCAAGACTTTAAAGTCTTGCTTTGTTTGTGGAAAGAAGGGACATTTAAAGAAAGATTGCAGATACAAGAAAAGGGCAAAGAACGAAAATGCTAATAGTGCAAACATGGTGGATACAGAATTTACTGAAGTAATTGCCATGGTTTCTGATTTGCATATTAGTACTGTTTCTGAGGTGAACATGGCAGCTACTGCAAAGTCATTTGACTGGTGGTATGATTCTGGAGCAACGATTCATGTCTGTCATGACAAGAATCAGTTCAAGAATTATGAAATTGCTGAACAAGGACAAAATGTCATTGTGGGCAATGGTAATACAGCAAGTGTACTTGGAAAAGGCAGTGTGGAATTGCAATTCACCTCTGGAAAAAAGCTAATTTTGCAAAACGTTCTTCATGTTCCAGATATGAAGAAGAATCTTGTGTCTGCAAGTGTGCTGTCTGCAAAAGGATTAAAAGCTGTTATAGAATCTGATAAGATTATTGTCTCTAAGAATGGGGTGTTTGTGGGCAAGGGCTATGCTTGTGATGGAATGTTCAAATTAAGCATCAATAAGAATTATTCAGTTTCTGTTTACATGCTTGACCATTCTTTTTCTTTATGGCATGATAGATTAGGACATGTTAATTATAAAACAATGAATTATATGACTAAAAATGGTTTAATTTCATGCCAAAATAATAAAGATAAAAAAATGTGAAATATGTGTGCAAGCTAAAATGGTTAAGAAACCTTTTCCTTCTGTTAGTAGAAGTTCAGAAAATTTAGAACTTGTGCATTCTGACATTTGTGAATTGAACAGCGTTTTAACAAGAGGAGGAAATAGATATTTCATAACTTTTATAGATAATTTTTCAAGATTTACTCATGTTTATTTAATGAAAACAAAAGATCAAGCTTTTGAAATGTTTTTAAATTATAAGTCTGTTGTTGAAAATCAAAAAGGAAAGAAAATTAAAATTTTAAGGAGTGATAGAGGAGGAGAATATTTCTCTACAGAATTTACAAATTTTTGCGAAAATAATGGGATTATTCACCAAACAAGTGCTCCTTATACACCTCAACAAAATGGCTTAGCAGAAAGAAAGAATAGAACTTTAGTAGAAATGGTAAATGCAATGATTTTGAATGCAAAAACTCCTATAAACTTATGGGGAGAAACTTTGTTAACTGCTAACCATATTTTGAATAGAGTTTTTTCAAAACCAATAAATTGTACTCCTTATGAGTTGTGGAAAGGTAGAAAACCAAATCTAAATTATCTTAGAATTTGGGGATGTCTTGCATTTTATAGAATTCCTGAACATAAAAGAACTAAATTAGGACCAAGAGCTTTAAAAAGTATTTTTGTGGGATATGCAGAAAATTCAAAAGCATATAGACTCTTGGATATTAATTCTAATGTAATTGTGGAATCAAGAGATGTGGAATTTTTTGAAGATAAATTTATTACAGATTCTTTATCAACAGAATTATTTTCAAGTCATGAAGATAATGAATCTCCATCTGTTAGAAATGGATTAGAAGAGTCTCAATTAGAAATTGAACCAAGGAGGAGTCAAAGAGTTAGAAAAGAAAAACATTTAGATTCTGATTTTGTCAATAGTCAAGCAATTGTTTTTCTAGTAGAAGGTGATAGGAATATTGTAATAAGACAAATTCCTATTGTATTAAATATTGAAGAAGATCCTAAAACATATACAGAAGCGATAATGTCTAGAGATTCTAGTTTCTGGAAAGAAGCAATTAATGATGAAATGGAATCTTTATTGTCTAACAAAACTTGGGAATTGGTTGATTTACCTGAAGGGTCTAAATCTATTGGTTGCAAATGGATTTTCAGACGTAAATATAATACTGATGGGTCTATACAAACTTTTAAAGCAAGACTGGTTGCCAAAGGATTTAAACAAAAAGAAGGAATTGATTATTTTGATACATATGCACCTGTTGCTAGAGTAACTTCTATCAGAGTTTTATTTGCTTTGGCATCAATTAATAACTTGTTTGTGCATCAAATGGATGTTAAAACTGCATTTTTAAATGGAGACTTGCAAGAAGAAGTTTATATGGAACAACCAGAAGGGTTTGTACTTCCTGGAAATGAAAAGAAAGTTTGCAAATTGATTAGGTCATTGTATGGTTTAAAACAAGCACCGAAACAATGGCATGAAAAGTTTGATTCTGTTGTTTTGTCTCATGGTTTTAATCATAATAGTGCAGACAAGTGTGTTTATTTGAAATTCACAAATGAATATGGTGTCATTATCTGTTTGTATGTGGACGACATGTTAATCTTTGGAACTAACATGATTGCAATAAATGAAACTAAGAAGTTTCTATTCTCACAATTTAGAATGAAAGATCTTGGAGAGGTAGACACTATCTTAGGGATTAAAATTAAGAAACATAGTGGGGGTTTTTCTCTTAATCAATCTCACTATGTTAAGAAAATTTTGGATAAATTTCAACATTTAAATGTAAAAGAAGCAAACACTCCTTATGATTCTTCACATAGTTTAAATGAGAATGACAATAGGGCAGTAGCACAATTAGAATATGCAAGTGCCATTGGAAGTCTAATGTATGCAATGCATTGTACTAGACCTGATATAGCTTTTGCAGTTTGTAAACTTTCAAGATTTACAAGTAATCCAGGTACAGAACATTGGAAAGCAATTACAAGAATCCTAGGATACTTAAAGAAAACAATCAATCTAGGATTATTTTACAACAATTTTCCAGCAGTGTTGGAAGGATATACTGATGCTAGTTGGATAACTAATGTAAGTGATAATAAATCAACTTCAGGGTGGATATTTACACTAGCAGGAGGAGCCATCTCCTGGGCATCAAAGAAACAGACTTGTATAAGTCATTCTACGATGGAATCAGAGTTTGTTGCCTTAGCATCTGCATGTAAAGAGGGAGAATGGCTGAGGAACTTGTTATTGGAAATAAAGCTGTGGCCACAGCCGATGCCAGCCATATCTTTACATTGTGACAGTGAGGCTACTATGTCTAGGGCTTTTAATAAGGTTTACAATGGTAAATCTAGACATATAAGTCTAAGGCATGAGTATGTCAGGCAACTGATCTCTGATGGAATTATAACAATTCAGTATGTGAAAACAAGTGAAAACTTGGCTGATCCTTTTACAAAAGGACTTAATAAAGAGTTAGTTAACAAAACATCAAAAGGAATGGGATTGAAACCCCTTAACATCAGTCACTAGTAATAGAAACCCAACCTTTAACTGGACCAAATCTTGTTTAGAGGTTCAATGGGTAAAAACAACTTATTAATAAGTGACTGGGCACTAGAGAATTTGTATAACCATTCCAGGTCTAGTGCATATATAAGAACTTAAGTGTTCAGGGTGAGTCAAACTCTTAATGAATTCAAGGAAGCCTAAAAGGCTTAAAGGAAATTCACCTATATGAACATAAAGAGTGGTGCCGCTCTTACAAGAATTTGGGGGTAATTCTTGAAATGTTCATGAAAAGCCTAGGATGAGCACATGGCCATTAAAGTGCGAAGATTAAATACGTGCAGTACAGATAAATATAAGGATATGTGTGTGGTATTTCCGGTATTAACACTAAAATTGTGGTTCAATGCGCTCAAGCAACCATCAATTTGTTAATACTTTGAAGTGTTTACACTAATAATAGGTTCAAGTTGAAAGACACCTATTTTATGCATATTCTTATGAATTAGAGAGGATACTTAGTTTTCTTTTAAACTAAGTGGGGGATTGTTGGAGTAGTTTGAAAAGAAAACTAAAGGGACAAAGTCCCACATTGAATAAAAACAACAACCCATAAGCCTATATAAGAGGGGAGATATAACACATGTCAAATAGTGCTTTGAAGGATGAAGTGGATTTAAATATTAATTATATAATTAATATTTAAACACTTAGCACTTAGCACTTGGCACGTGGCGCGTTCGTGAGCATTGGATCAAAATAGATCTAATGGTCTGTATCTGGTCAAATTGTTTTTAATAATAATAATTAAAAAAAAAAACTGATTTCAATTTAATTTATATACGTTTTTATCTTCAAAATTAGAAATTGATTTCGGTTTAATTGCCAACGTTTAAAAATTGATTATTCTTTAATCACAATTAAAAGTTCAGTTTCATACTCCTTCAATACAAAGGAGGCAGACCAGAAAACACTCATACAGAACAATATATCTCTCTTCCAAAATCAAAAAAGAAATCTCTCTCTATTTTTCGTACTGCATGAAAGGAGATATCTGTAGTTGCTGATAGAAATCTCTGGTGCTTAGGATAAATCCTAGGGGTGGTTCGCTGAAACCCAGCAGCAAACTAGTGGGGGCGAATAACACCTTAAGGATAGTGTGTTGTCACACGTTTCTGAGCACTAACCAATCCATCCTCTACTCACGAATATTTTCAACAATCTTAAGGTGTTAATGCTAGAGATGGAAACTGCTCAGGAATCAGCTTTCAAGGTCATGAACCAGGATTTCATCAAGCTTGATCGTTTTGATGGAACGAATTTCAACAGGTGGAAAGACAAGATGACATTCCTACTGACAGCCATGAAAATTTCGTACTTGTTGGATCCTACTCTGAAGCCTCTTGATGCTCCTAAAGATGACGACAGTGAAGCTGTTAAGAATGCTCAAAGGAAGAGATCAGAGGACGAGGTTCTATGTCGTGGCCATATCCTCAACACACTATCCAACCGGCTATATGACCTGTACTCATCCATGACATCTCCAAAAGAGATCTGGGACGCACTGGAAGCCAAATACAATACAGAAAAGCAAGGGACAGATAAGTTTTTAATTATGCAATATTTTGACTACAAATTACAAGATGCTATTAACCTTTTAGATCAAGTTCATGATCTACAAATTATAGTTTCAAAATTGAAAGACATAAAAGTGGACATTCCAGAATCTGTGCAAGTGGGTGCCATTATTGCCAAATTACCCCCAAGCTGGCATGATTACAGAAAAAAGTTACTGCACACCACAGAAAGCTTTACTCTGGATCAGATTCTAAAACATTTAAGGATTGAACAAGAAACCCGATTTTTGCAAAAGAAGCATTCAGAATCTGAATCTAAAGTGAATTATGTGGCTGTTGCAGGGAATAAGTACCAGAATTTTTCTGGGAGCAATAATAGCAAAAGGAAGAACCCAGATTCTTCAGCCTTTAATCCAGGAAAGCAATTCAAGACTTTAAAGTCTTGCTTTGTTTGTGGAAAGAAGGGACATTTAAAGAAAGATTGCAGATACAAGAAAAGGGCAAAGAACGAAAATGCTAATAGTGCAAACATGGTGGATACAGAATTTACTGAAGTAATTGCCATGGTTTCTGATTTGCATATTAGTACTGTTTCTGAGGTGAACATGGCAGCTACTGCAAAGTCATTTGACTGGTGGTATGATTCTGGAGCAACGATTCATGTCTGTCATGACAAGAATCAGTTCAAGAATTATGAAATTGCTGAACAAGGACAAAATGTCATTGTGGGCAATGGTAATACAGCAAGTGTACTTGGAAAAGGCAGTGTGGAATTGCAATTCACCTCTGGAAAAAAGCTAATTTTGCAAAACGTTCTTCATGTTCCAGATATGAAGAAGAATCTTGTGTCTGCAAGTGTGCTGTCTGCAAAAGGATTAAAAGCTGTTATAGAATCTGATAAGATTATTGTCTCTAAGAATGGGGTGTTTGTGGGCAAGGGCTATGCTTGTGATGGAATGTTCAAATTAAGCATCAATAAGAATTATTCAGTTTCTGTTTACATGCTTGACCATTCTTTTTCTTTATGGCATGATAGATTAGGACATGTTAATTATAAAACAATGAATTATATGACTAAAAATGGTTTAATTTCATGCCAAAATAATAAAGATAAAAAAATGTGAAATATGTGTGCAAGCTAAAATGGTTAAGAAACCTTTTCCTTCTGTTAGTAGAAGTTCAGAAAATTTAGAACTTGTGCATTCTGACATTTGTGAATTGAACAGCGTTTTAACAAGAGGAGGAAATAGATATTTCATAACTTTTATAGATAATTTTTCAAGATTTACTCATGTTTATTTAATGAAAACAAAAGATCAAGCTTTTGAAATGTTTTTAAATTATAAGTCTGTTGTTGAAAATCAAAAAGGAAAGAAAATTAAAATTTTAAGGAGTGATAGAGGAGGAGAATATTTCTCTACAGAATTTACAAATTTTTGCGAAAATAATGGGATTATTCACCAAACAAGTGCTCCTTATACACCTCAACAAAATGGCTTAGCAGAAAGAAAGAATAGAACTTTAGTAGAAATGGTAAATGCAATGATTTTGAATGCAAAAACTCCTATAAACTTATGGGGAGAAACTTTGTTAACTGCTAACCATATTTTGAATAGAGTTTTTTCAAAACCAATAAATTGTACTCCTTATGAGTTGTGGAAAGGTAGAAAACCAAATCTAAATTATCTTAGAATTTGGGGATGTCTTGCATTTTATAGAATTCCTGAACATAAAAGAACTAAATTAGGACCAAGAGCTTTAAAAAGTATTTTTGTGGGATATGCAGAAAATTCAAAAGCATATAGACTCTTGGATATTAATTCTAATGTAATTGTGGAATCAAGAGATGTGGAATTTTTTGAAGATAAATTTATTACAGATTCTTTATCAACAGAATTATTTTCAAGTCATGAAGATAATGAATCTCCATCTGTTAGAAATGGATTAGAAGAGTCTCAATTAGAAATTGAACCAAGGAGGAGTCAAAGAGTTAGAAAAGAAAAACATTTAGATTCTGATTTTGTCAATAGTCAAGCAATTGTTTTTTCTAGTAGAAGGTGATAGGAATATTGTAATAAGACAAATTCCTATTGTATTAAATATTGAAGAAGATCCTAAAACATATACAGAAGCGATAATGTCTAGAGATTCTAGTTTCTGGAAAGAAGCAATTAATGATGAAATGGAATCTTTATTGTCTAACAAAACTTGGGAATTGGTTGATTTACCTGAAGGGTACTAAATCTATTGGTTGCAAATGGATTTTCAGACGTAAATATAATACTGATGGGTCTATACAAACTTTTAAAGCAAGACTGGTTGCCAAAGGATTTAAACAAAAAGAAGGAATTGATTATTTTGATACATATGCACCTGTTGCTAGAGTAACTTCTATCAGAGTTTTATTTGCTTTGGCATCAATTAATAACTTGTTTGTGCATCAAATGGATGTTAAAACTGCATTTTTAAATGGAGACTTGCAAGAAGAATTTTATATGGAACAACCAGAAGGGTTTGTACTTCCTGGAAATGAAAAGAAAGTTTGCAAATTGATTAGGTCATTGTATGGTTTAAAACAAGCACCGAAACAATGGCATGAAAAGTTTGATTCTGTTGTTTTGTCTCATGGTTTTAATCATAATAGTGCAGACAAGTGTGTTTATTTGAAATTCACAAATGAATATGGTGTCATTATCTGTTTTGTATGTGGACGACATGTTAATCTTTGGAACTAACATGATTGCAAATAAATGAAACTAAGAAGTTTCTATTCTCACAATTTAGAATGAAAGATCTTGGAGAGGTAGACACTATCTTAGGGATTAAAATTTAAGAAACATAGTGGGGTTTTTCTCTTAATCAATCTCACTATGTTAAGAAAATTTTGGATAAATTTCAACATTTAAATGTAAAAGAAGCAAACACTCCTTATGATTCTTCACATAGTTTAAATGAGAATGACAATAGGGCAGTAGCACAATTAGAATATGCAAGTGCCATTGGAAGTCTAATGTATGCAATGCATTGTACTAGACCTGATATAGCTTTTGCAGTTTGTAAACTTTCAAGATTTACAAGTAATCCAGGTACAGAACATTGGAAAGCAATTACAAGAATCCTAGGATACTTAAAGAAAACAATCAATCTAGGATTATTTACAACAATTTTCCAGCAGTGTTGGAAGGATATACTGATGCTAGTTGGATAACTAATGTAAGTGATAATAAATCAACTTCAGGGTGGATATTTACACTAGCAGGAGGAGCCATCTCCTGGGCATCAAAGAAACAGACTTGTATAAGTCATTCTACGATGGAATCAGAGTTTGTTGCCTTAGCATCTGCATGTAAAGAGGGAGAATGGCTGAGGAACTTGTTATTGGAAATAAAGCTGTGGCCACAGCCGATGCCAGCCATATCTTTACATTGTGACAGTGAGGCTACTATGTCTAGGGCTTTTAATAAGGTTTACAATGGTAAATCTAGACATATAAGTCTAAGGCAATGAGTATGTCAGGCAACTGATCTCTGATGGAATTATAACAATTCAGTATGTGAAAACAAGTGAAAACTTGGCTGATCCTTTTACAAAAGGACTTAATAAAGAGTTAGTTAACAAAACATCAAAAGGAATGGGATTGAAACCCCTTAACATCAGTCACTAGTAATAGAAACCCAACCTTTAACTGGACCAAATCTTGTTTAGAGGTTCAATGGGTAAAAACAACTTATTAATAAGTGACTGGGCACTAGAGAATTTGTATAACCATTCCAGGTCTAGTGCATATATAAGAACTTAAGTGTTCAGGGTGAGTCAAACTCTTATGAATTCAAGGAAGCCTAAAAGGCTTAAAGGAAATTCACCTATATGAACATAAAGAGTGGTGCCGCTCTTACAAGAATTTGGGGGTAATTCTTGAAATGTTCATGAAAAGCCTAGGATGAGCACATGGCCATTAAAGTGCGAAGATTAAATACGTGCAGTACAGATAAATATAAGGATATGTGTGTGGTATTTCCGGTATTAACACTAAAATTGTGGTTCAATGCGCTCAAGCAACCATCAATTTGTTAATACTTTGAAGTGTTTACACTAATAATAGGTTCAAGTTGAAAGACACCTATTTTATGCATATTCTTATGAATTAGAGATGGATACTTAGTTTTCTTTTAAACTAAGTGGGGGATTGTTGGAGTAGTTTGAAAAGAAAACTAAAGGGACAAAGTCCCACATTGAATAAAAACAACAACCCATAAGCCTATATAAGAGGGGAGATATAACACATGTCAAATAGTGCTTTGAAGGATGAAGTGGATTTAAATATTAATTATATAATTAATATTTAAACACTTAGCACTTAGCACTTGGCACGTGGCGCGTTCGTGAGCATTGGATCAAAATAGATCTAATGGTCTGTATCTGGTCAAATTGTTTTTAATAATAATAATTAAAAAAAAAAACTGATTTCAATTTAATTTATATACGTTTTTATCTTCAAAATTAGAAATTGATTTCGGTTTAATTGCCAACGTTTAAAAATTGATTATTCTTTAATCACAATTAAAAGTTCAGTTTCATACTCCTTCAATACAAAGGAGGCAGACCAGAAAAGCACTCATACAGAACAATATATCTCTCTTCCAAAATCAAAAAAGAAATCTCTCTCTATTTTTCGTACTGCATGAAAGGAGATATCTGTAGTTGCTGATAGAAATCTCTGGTGCTTAGGATAAATCCTAGGGGTGGTTCGCTGAAACCCAGCAGCAAACTAGTGGGAGCGAATAACACCTTAAGGATAGTGTGTTGTCACACGTTTCTGAGCACTAACCAATCCATCCTCTACTCACGAATATTTTCAACAATCTTAAGGTGTTAATGCTAGAGATGGAAACTGCTCAGGAATCAGCTTTCAAGGTCATGAACCAGGATTTCATCAAGCTTGATCGTTTTGATGGAACGAATTTCAACAGGTGGAAAGACAAGATGACATTCCTACTGACAGCCATGAAAATTTCGTACTTGTTGGATCCTACTCTGAAGCCTCTTGATGCTCCTAAAGATGACGACAGTGAAGCTGTTAAGAATGCTCAAAGGAAGAGATCAGAGGACGAGGTTCTATGTCGTGGCCATATCCTCAACACACTATCCAACCGGCTATATGACCTGTACTCATCCATGACATCTCCAAAAGAGATCTGGGACGCACTGGAAGCCAAATACAATACAGAAAAGCAAGGGACAGATAAGTTTTTAATTATGCAATATTTTGACTACAAATTACAAGATGCTATTAACCTTTTAGATCAAGTTCATGATCTACAAATTATAGTTTCAAAATTGAAAGACATAAAAGTGGACATTCCAGAATCTGTGCAAGTGGGTGCCATTATTGCCAAATTACCCCCAAGCTGGCATGATTACAGAAAAAAGTTACTGCACACCACAGAAAGCTTTACTCTGGATCAGATTCTAAAACATTTAAGGATTGAACAAGAAACCCGATTTTTGCAAAAGAAGCATTCAGAATCTGAATCTAAAGTGAATTATGTGGCTGTTGCAGGGAATAAGTACCAGAATTTTTCTGGGAGCAATAATAGCAAAAGGAAGAACCCAGATTCTTCAGCCTTTAATCCAGGAAAGCAATTCAAGACTTTAAAGTCTTGCTTTGTTTGTGGAAAGAAGGGACATTTAAAGAAAGATTGCAGATACAAGAAAAGGGCAAAGAACGAAAATGCTAATAGTGCAAACATGGTGGATACAGAATTTACTGAAGTAATTGCCATGGTTTCTGATTTGCATATTAGTACTGTTTCTGAGGTGAACATGGCAGCTACTGCAAAGTCATTTGACTGGTGGTATGATTCTGGAGCAACGATTCATGTCTGTCATGACAAGAATCAGTTCAAGAATTATGAAATTGCTGAACAAGGACAAAATGTCATTGTGGGCAATGGTAATACAGCAAGTGTACTTGGAAAAGGCAGTGTGGAATTGCAATTCACCTCTGGAAAAAAGCTAATTTTGCAAAACGTTCTTCATGTTCCAGATATGAAGAAGAATCTTGTGTCTGCAAGTGTGCTGTCTGCAAAAGGATTAAAAGCTGTTATAGAATCTGATAAGATTATTGTCTCTAAGAATGGGGTGTTTGTGGGCAAGGGCTATGCTTGTGATGGAATGTTCAAATTAAGCATCAATAAGAATTATTCAGTTTCTGTTTACATGCTTGACCATTCTTTTTCTTTGTGGCATGATAGATTAGGACATGTTAATTATAAAACAATGAATTATATGACTAAAAATGGTTTAATTTCATGCCAAAATAATAAAGATAAAAAATGTGAAATATGTGTGCAAGCTAAAATGGTTAAGAAACCTTTTCTTTCTGTTATTAGAAGTTCAGAAAATTTAGAACTTGTACATTCTGACATTTGTGAATTGAACAGCGTTTTAACAAGAGGAGGAAATAGATATTTCATAACTTTTATAGATAATTTTTCAAGATTTACTCATGTTTATTTAATGAAAACAAAAGATCAAGCTTTTGAAATGTTTTTAAATTATAAGTCTGTTGTTGAAAATCAAAAAGGAAATAAAATTAAAATTTTAAGGAGTGATAGAGGAGGAGAATATTTCTCTACAGAATTTACAAAATTTTGCGAAAATAATGGGATTATTCACCAAACAAGTGCTCCTTATACACCTCAACAAAATGGCTTAGCAGAAAGAAAGAATAGAACTTTAGTAGAAATGGTAAATGCAATGATTTTGAATGCAAAAACTCCTATAAACTTGTGGGGAGAAGCTTTGTTAACTGCTAACCATATTTTGAATAGAGTTTTTTCAAAACCAATAAATTGTACTCCTTATGAGTTGTGGAAAGGTAGAAAACCAAATCTAAATTATCTTAGAATTTGGGGATGTCTTGCATTTTATAGAATTCCTGAACATAAAAGAACTAAATTAGGACCAAGAGCTTTAAAAAGTATTTTTGTGGGATATGCAGAAAATTCAAAAGCATATAGACTCTTGGATATTAATTCTAATGTAATTGTGGAATCAAGAGATGTGGAATTTTTTGAAGATAAATTTATTACAGATTCTTTATCAACAGAATTATTTTCAAGTCATGAAGATAATGAATCTCTATCTGTTAGAAATGGATTAGAAGAGTCTCAATTAGAAATTGAACCAAGGAGGAGTCAAAGAGTTAGAAAAGAAAAACATTTAGATTCTGATTTTGTCAATAGTCAAGCAATTGTTTTTCTAGTAGAAGGTGATAGGAATATTGTAATAAGACAAATTCCTATTGTATTAAATGTTGAATAAGATCCTAAAACATATACAAAAGCGATAATGTCTAGAGATTCTAGTTTCTGGAAAGAAGCAATTAATGATGAAATGGAATCTTTATTGTCTAACAAAACTTGAGAATTGATTGATTTACTTGAAGGGTCTAAATCTATTGGTTGCAAATGGATTTTCAGACGTAAATATAATACTGATGGGTCTATATAAACTTTTAAAGCAAGATTGGTTACCAAAGGATTTAAACAAAAAGAAGGAATTGATTATTTTGATACATATGCACTTGTTGCTAGAGTAACTTCTATCAGAGTTTTATTTGCTTTGGCATCAATTAATAACTTGTTTGTGCATCAAATGGATGTTAAAAATGCATTTTTAAATAGAGACTTGCAAGAAGAAGTTTATATGGAACAACCAGAAGGGTTTGTACTTCCTGAAAATGAAAAGAAAGTTTGCAAATTGATTAGGTCATTGTATGGTTTAAAACAAGCACCGAAACAATGGCATGAAAAGTTTGATTCTGTTGTTTTGTCTCATGGTTTTAATCATAATAGTGCAGACAAGTGTGTTTATTTGAAATTCACAAATGAATATGGTGTCATTATCTATTTGTATGTGGACGACATGTTAATCTTTGGAACTAACATGATTGCAATAAATGAAACTAAGAAGTTTCTATTCTCACAATTTAGAATGAAAGATCTTGGAGAGGTAGACACTATCTTAGGGATTAAAATTAAGAAACATAGTGGGGGTTTTGCTCTTAATCAATCTCACTATGTTAAGAAAATTTTGGATAAATTTCAACATTTAAATGTAAAAGAAGCAAACACTCCTTATGATTCTTCACATAGTTTAAATGAGAATGACAATAGGGCAGTAGCACAATTAGAATATGCAAGTGCCATTGGAAGTCTAATGTATGCAATGCATTGTACTAGACCTGATATAGCTTTTGCAGTTTGTAAACTTTCAAGATTTACAAGTAATCCAAGTACAGAACATTGGAAAGCAATTACAAGAATCCTAGGATACCTAAAGAAAACAATCAATCTAGGATTATTTTACAACAATTTTCCAGCAGTGTTGGAAGGATATACTGATGCTAGTTGGATAACTAATGTAAGTGATAATAAATCAACTTCAGGGTGGATATTTACACTAGCAGGAGGAGCCATCTCCTGGGCATCAAAGAAATAGACTTGTATAAGTCATTCTACGATGGAATCAGAGTTTGTTGCCTTAGCATCTGCATGTAAAGAGGGAGAATGGCTGAGGAACTTGTTACTGGAAATAAAGCTGTGGCCACAGCCGATGCCAGCCGTATCTTTACATTGTGACAGTGAGGCTACT
>JAIUCV010002825.1:0-40909 GCA_026724425.1 Erythrophleum ivorense | reverse complement strand
GATTTGGATTCGGATTTCAGGTAAAAGTCTTAGATAGGCCTGAGACTTTCCCCCGAAACCCGACCCAAATCCGAACCGAAATTCAAAAAAACCCAAACGCTCGGTTTCTATATTTTTAAACCCGAACCCGAAACCCGAAGTCCTAACCCTATGTTAGGCCTAGTTTTTTAATAGCTAAACCTAACTCAACCGCAACCAGGAAAAAAAAAAAGAACAGCAATGTCGCTGACAACTTCTTCAACTGAAAGATATTCTATGAAAATCGAAACCATATTAAACCGGGCTGAATTTTCAGCTTTCATTTTCATTTTTATTTGTCATGAACTAACAAAATCCATAGCACAATGGCCTAAAATTTGAAGCCTCTAAATCTCTCAAAACACACAAAAAAAAGTTGTGAGCTTAACGAAGACATAAAAAGAAGAAGAAAAATAACAAATTATGGTTGAGAGGTTTACAGAAGAAAACACATCAAGTGATTTAGGGTTTTATGCTGTGTATCTCTGACTCAAGCAATGTGTTGAGCCAAAGCAAGAATCTTGAGATGTTTCTTCTTGCGTAGCTCGTGAGGAACAGGACCAAACACACGAGTACCAATCGGCTGCCGATCAGTTTTGATACCTTTGTTCTTGTTATCAACGAGCACAACAGCGTTATCATCGAACTTGACTTCGCTTCCATCAACGCGACCTCTCTGCATCGCTGCTCTCACAACGACAGCGTACACGACCGCTCCTTTCTTCACTTTGCCGTTCGGGATCGCTTCTTTCACCGAAGCAACGATCGTGTCGCCGAGCCTAGCTCCTTTCCTGCACTTTAGCGCTTGAATACACATCACTTTCTTCGCTCCCGAGTTGTCCACGACTTTGAGCACCGTCCCCATTTGAATGAATGTCCTTCTCTGTTGCTGCTGCTTCCCACCACAAAGAAGAAAGCTTTTATGCCATCGAAACACAGATACTAAAATTTATGAAGACGCAGATATATATATGTTACTCCATGTTTATAATCATATAAAGGAAGAGACTTGTGACCTGAGAGAGGATACTTTCATTCATCATCAATCCAGAGACGCCATTCTTAAGACCTCCAAGCAATGAACGTCCTCCTACTCAACAGATACCAGAAAAATAAAAAAAGAAGAGATTTTTTAGCATGAATTGATGACATCATCAACAACAAACAACCAAAGGTTATACCTTTTTGAAATTGAATTTCAATATCGGTTGCAAAAATCAAAACTTTTTGATATTACACTTCTCGAATATCCGGAATTTTTCATCACAGTCTAAAAAAATCGGATCTCATTTCATTACTTTTAAAATCACACAGCTTCTCAGAATCTATGTTGGATAGTTTTACTAGAATCTGTGGTTAATGAATGAGATCAAATAAGGAGGAATTAGCTATAGTCTCTTACCATGGGAGAATCTGGATACTAAAGCAGCCGCCATTTCTGCAATTACAAGTTTCGATCTTTAACGTTAATAACAAAAATAAAAAAAAATAAAAATCATAATCTTCTCGAGATAGAGATAATATTAATTCGGAAAAAATTGTTAACTTACGAGTTGTTGATGGAGAGAAATAGATTCGTTGCAGAAGAATTAGAGCAGTGACGATAGAGAGAGAGAGCGAGGCGGAGGAGGATGGATGGTATTAGGAAAGGTTTAAGCGTGGCAACAAATGTAAACTGAAGGTTTGATCAAGGGTATAACAGTAATTAGTGTTTTGATTTTCAGGTATGTTTCTACTTTTGGGCCAAAGAAATGAATGTTGGGCTTCAAGTGTGTAATGGTTATTTTAGGCAAAGAAAACAAAACGGAATAAAAGTTGGGAAAATCACTAAACGAACCCCTCTTCTCCTTTAAATTAAAATTAGGGTTTGATTCCCGCACTGCACAATATAATATTTTATTCCTATATTTTTTTATTACATTGGAATTGATATGTAGCTCTTAATTAGGTGTCAGTATCTTCCAAAAGAAAATTTTGAAAGATCTCATTACAATTAGCTCATATCTTAAGAGTTGTTATGTCACCTATAATAGTCATTACAATTTTATAAACACTATATATGATTTCTTTTCCTATGAAGTCATTACTATACACATGAGGATTTTGTGATCTGATTTTCCTGTATGTACTAATTAGATGACTTATCATTAATTTATAATTGACGAATGAATGTCCGTAATTTGCCCATACTCTCTTTTCTAACAGTCGAAAAAAAAACAGTTATATATATTTCACTACAAAGTAATTTAACAGATGTTAACAATATTTAATTTTCTGATCAAACAAAAATATTAAAAATATTATAAAATCTATTATAAAATGTTTTGATCAATTTAGAGTATCTAAATTGTTTTTTGATCATATCATATATTTAAAATAGTTAAACTGATATAATAATTTAAAATCATGATCAAATTAATATATTATAAGGTTTAAATTTATTCTAGCTACTTCTACAGTTCAATTAAAAACCATATTAAATCGAATAAAGAAAATCTTATATATTTGGATGCCTACTGTAAAGGGAAAGAAATTACTCCAATCAATTATTCAATCCCTATGATTTCTCATATCATTACTACAATATATTCTCTTGTAATTAATTAAGATTATGTTCATCTTGTATATATATGTGTTCTATGTATATTTTAGATGTTATGAGAGTGAATATACAATTCTTCCATTACAAATTAAACCTCTCATCACTTTATCATGGTATCAGAGCAGGTTATGCTCAAGAGTTTCAATCTAGCGATCAAACTCTCTTTTCTTCATATTTTCTAAAGCCATGTGCTTTCTTTATTCAAGTCTATCATCGACCTCTGAATCAAACTCTTTCTTTTTTTTTCTTCATTCTTTTTATTTTGTGTTTTAAGCCAAGTGCTTCCCAAATTCAAGTTTATCATGAACCTCTGAATCATTTTCTGTATGTGTTACACATAACTATGCAGAACACAATCTACACGAGAATGACTCGCTCTTCTCAACTCAAGCCATGTGCATCTCAAAGCCTTAGGGTTTCTTTAAGAAAAAACAAATATTCTAAATGTTTATTTTCCAGTTATTTTATTTAATTTTCCATTAAAAAAAATATTTATCGATTCTTCAGTTTATTATTAAAAAAAATGACAAAAATATTTTCTAAAAGTCTTTGAATTTATTCAAGATTTTCCAGTTAATTTATTTAATTTTCTAAAAAAAACAAAAAACAAAAAAAAAAATTATTTTCCACGGAGAAGCTTCATCTCCAAGCTTCAAACTCTGCTGCAACGCAGCCATAGAAGGATGCATCACAACGACATCTTTGATCTCCTCTCCTTCCTTAGCAGCTCTTCCAGATCTGGTTCTCTCTACTTCACCATCCATGTCCATCGCTCCGTCTTCCATCGCATCTATGTCTCCAATCGGTTTCCATCGCTATGTCGTCATCATCGTTCAAGATTGAAGTGGCCAAAGCCCCTTCATCTTGAGGGGGAATGTAAAGGGAAAGAAATTACTCCAATCAATTATTCAATCCCTATGATTTCTCATATCATTACTACAATATATTCTCTTGTAATTAATTAAGATTATGTTCATCTTGTATATATATGTGTTCTATGTATATTTTAGATGTTATGAGAGTGAATATACAATTCTTCCATTACAAATTAAACCTCTCATCACTTTATCACCTACTTGCTACTCAGAATTTCTGATATTCATTCCTATACTCCGCGGAGATGTATAAGGAAGAACGACCGCATTTTCATCGAACTTAACTTGGCTTCCATCGACACGACTTTTCTGCATCGCAGCTCGCACAATCACACCATACACAAACCGATCCTTTCTTTACTCTAGCGTTAGGCATTGCATCTTTCACCGACACAACTATTGTATCGCCGAGTGTTGCTCCTTTCTTTCTCGTCAAAGCTTTGATACACTTAACTTTCTTTGCTCCCGTATTGTCCACTACTTTTAGAATCGTTCCCATTTGAATAAACGTCCTTCATTGCTGTTGCTGTTTCTTCCGCCAAAAAGAGAAACCTTTTAGAACAAGTTACTGGGTTTTTTTAGACATTTTGCGAGATGATGTTTTCCTGTCCTGGAAGAGAATGTTTTGGTTCATTGTTCCATTGGAGGAATTCATCAAACCAGAGAAGCCATTGCGAAGACTGCTAAGGAATGAACGTCCACCTGTTTCATGATTTTGTTGTATATGAATCATATTAGACAACAGAAGAAGAAGAACCAAAAATGTATCTGCCTTTTTTAAGAACCAATAAAATTCAATTTTACAAATTTCAACAAACCTCACGCACAAATGCTTGCGGGAATTTTACAAAATTACAAAATGCATAATCGTTATATATCATTTTCTTGATGCGAAAAAAAAACACTGTTAAATTCAAATTGACAGATCTAATTGGATGTTTTCCAAACAAAGACCACCAATTCACGGTTTATAAGATTTGAGTCAATTTCAAGAAGAAGACGAAATTAGCTAATTCGATACAAAAATGGGTATGAGATAAGTAACATACCTCGGGAGAATCTGGAGGCTAAAGCTGCCGCCATTTCTGCAATTCGAGACTTCGATTCAATAAAGTGTATTTTTCAAGTTCCTTGCAGTATTTAAGGTTTTTTTGAACAAATAGTATTTAGGGTTTTTAACAGAATTTCTCAATGTTGACCAAAAAAAAAAAAAAATGACGATAAAGAGTTGGACTTACAACAGTTGAATAGAAGTCTCGACTGAGAAATCAGAAAGAGAAAGAGCCAAAAGAGGCTGAACAACGGAAAAAAGGTTAAAAGCGTGAGAAGAGACAGACAAGGTTTTAATCAGGGGTATTTGAAACTCACATATAAGCAAGTAAACAAGTAAAAACAACCAACTCTTCAAAAAAAATTTCAAAATACTTGATATATTGACCCGAAAAATAATTTACAAAAAAACACATAATAATAGACCTAATAGGTAGAACTACTTAGTAGACCGCGATTAAGCCTATAACGTAGATCTCTACGGAGGTCTACTACACGTGGAGGTTAGTTTTACAATTGATCGAGAAAAATCTTTTTTTTTTAGGTCTACTTTGGAGGTTTACTACACGTGGATGTTAGTTTTGCAATTGATCGAGGTAAAAATTTTCGGCGGTAGACCTCGTTTTGATTAATAGACCTCTGAATTGGTCTACTGAGCATAACGAGGTTTATGTTGTAAGTCTACCGCAAAAAATAGACCTCAAAATGGTTAGTTTTGTCTTTGACCCAAGTTTGACTTTCCTCTAGTAGATTTTGATAGTAGACCTTAATTTTTTTGCGTTGACCAGATATTTTATTAGACCTCAACGGTAGACGAACCCATCTTATCTCGATATAAATCTCATATATCGGTCAAAAGCAAATTTTAAACAAGCTTGATAGATATCCGCTAATGATATTTTCCATTCGAGAGTTTCTCCACTTACGGTCTAGAAAAAAAAATCAAAAATTAAATCTCATTTTCAGACAAAGTGAGAAGTTTAAGGAGTTAATTCAAAAAAGATTAGACATAATCATTAGGAGGCTTGTCCAATTCCCTCATGCCTACATTACGTGGGTCCACCTTTGTCAATATCCATTATCCATAGCTTAGATATAATTTTAGTTTATATAAGGTTTATGCTTATGTAAGCTACTTATGTCCGGTGGATAAGAGTAATACATTTCAGCACCTTAGCACATGGCAATATATTAGACAAATGGCAATTTGACATGTTCAGTTATAATAAACATTCAAACATCACTTCGTACCAAGTTGCATCTTATAAAACTTATACAATTGGTGTTGACATGTAGTTGACATCTTATTAAACTTATAATATAATTAGGGTAGTGCTTTGAGAATCAGCAACTGGAATTGGTGTTCTATATTAACCAAAATGAGTATACAATTCATCATTAAATTATGTTCGGCCATTTTGCATTCTACATTCTACTAAATTCAATACACAAAAACCCCTTGTGTTACTCCAGCAGCTGACACATCAGCTTTTTTAAGCAGGGAAAAGCTGACAACTCAGCAAAAACAAGGAGCCAATCAGAACATTTCGATTAATCACAGTCAGCATTTCATTAATACACCTCAGCTTCTTAACCGGTTTGATTTACTTCACTTGAGATAGAAATTGGTTTAATTTGTTCTTTCTTCTTCCACCGAACCGGTAAAATTGATTTTATCCGCAGAAATGATTTCGACGCGAATTCAGAGGCCAGTCTCTTCTTCTTCTCTGTATCGAGTTTCAGCAAGAATTAGTTGCGGAAGAAAATGGATTTGATTTATTGTTTCCGACCATTCAGTCTTTTCGCAGAATCTCAGTTGTGCCTGATTTTAGCATAAGCAGTATTCCCGTTCGACCACGAGTCTTCGTTTTTGATTTTTGGCGCCGCCATTTAACCAGTCTCCGAAAGTTTCCATCAAGACTTATGCGAATGATTATCGTTGAACCAAAGAAACAGAACAAAGTCGAAAAATCACTCAGAAAATTAAGAAACAAAAAAGATGATGAAGAAGAAGAAGAGGTGGAAGAGGAGCAAGTTCTTCTCGAATATGTTCTAGACGGTACATCGTCCCTAAAAAGAAGATTCACACAGTCAATAGACAGCTCACACAAAAGTAATTAAAAGAGGCTACATGCCCAAACTATTTTATTTTATATATATTTAATAATAAAATGATGACCAAGATTAAATAAAAATATAACAAATTGAAAAAAAAAAATACCGCGGCGTAGCGCAGGTCTAAATCTAGTTTATAACAAAAGCTTTTAAGTCATTCAACAATTAGATTATTTTCGTTTTATAGTTCTGCAAAATACCAATTGGAGCCAATGGAAGATCAGAAAAGAGAAAGATAAAGTCCTAGATTGCTCTGTTTTTTTCTGTTCTTAAATAACTTTTATAATGACATGGGAATAAGTAAATGTATTTCTCGTACGGTCGTACCTACAATATTCACATAAAGAGAGAAGACCAAGCAAAAGCTGAAGACTTTGCAAGTGACTAACAAAAAACATAACAAAAAAAAAAGAAGCTCTTACTTATGATAAAAGCAATTTGTTGATATATATGATCGTGAGATCCTGCAAAGGCATATGCTTCAAAGAAAAAAAAAATAGCTAGCAGATGCAGTAGGCAGCAAAACTGGTTCCTGGATTCATCATCAAAACTGTATTTTATTTCATTCTCTGCTTCCCCATTATAGCTTTCATACGCAACATCCCTGAATCGCCATCGGCTTCCCTAACAAACAAGAAATCATAACCAATAAGGAAAAGTTCTATGCTTTTCAAAAACCAAAGATTCCCAATTTTTCATTTCATTCTATAAATTCCAATGCTTAACGAATCATGAAATGCAATGAGGTAAGAGATTATAGTGACATTTTCAGTTTCCTACTGTGATGATTAAGTTGTGATCAGTAACGCCTAGATTCATCTTCAAACGGTTAAATCTTAATGGTTTCAACACACACAAATGATATCCTAAAATCACTTCTTAATCAGATCACAGAGAACATTTGAGGTAACAACTTACCTCAGATTCATTGGACTCAAAGATTTTAAGCTAGAACGAGTTCATTTCTAGACAGTAAGTCCTTCTCTTGACCAGCATTTTAGCAGCTGTCTCATACGGCTCCTCGAAAGCCGACGATACCCAAGAGATATCAGACACTTCCTTCTTCGACTCGCTCGGTCTTATTGCCACTAAAGTCGCACCCTTTAGCACAGTTCCATCAGGCAATTCCAAGGTCGGAGCATACCATAGTCTCATGTTCAGAGCAGGCACAAGAGTCCTCTTAGAAGCCGATGAAGCTGACAATGGCTTCACTCTAAGCTCCTCAAGCTGATCTCTGTTCATACAGAGAACACCTTGCCCATCGGAATCAGTGAGGACTAAATTGTTGAGCGTCTTGTGCTCTGCAATTATTGGCTGTAGCAAGTAGTGTCGTGCTGATGCAGCAATCAAGGAGCTGATCGTCCATACCACACGCAGCTTTAGACCTCCGTTTGTGTAAAAAGATTCCGGTATGCTCCCGTTGTCATCGGCGGCGCCGGAAGGTTCAACGGTTGTAGTGTCCAAGGCTTGAGAGATTCGCATTTGGCTTGGTTGAATCACCGAGGATGCGCCGAGAATCACGCAGTTGTCTAAGGTTGAACCAAACTGTGCTCTCCATTTCAACAAAACTCCGTCGTCTATCCCGAGCTCGCCGCTAGGTAGCTCGATTCGCAAGTAACGAATCTCGTCGAAGTTTTTCAAAACCTGCGTAGGAGAATGGTGAGTCACGCCGCCTTGTTCCATCTCTCCGCCTTCGTCTCCACTGATAGACAGAGAAGACGAAGAAGATGCTGAAGAGCCACATGATCTCTTCGTGCCGAGGAATTGTCCTAAAGCCTGTAACGGCTTGACAATGCCGCCGACGACAAGGCGAAATATGGCGGAGAACGATCCGGCGGAAATCGATGCGTCGGAGCGGGATTTAATAGAAGACAGAGAAGAAGAATCGTCGTCGGAGATTACGCAGTCGACACGGACGACGACGTTCTCGACCTGAGGAACGAGGGAATGGAATCTCCGGGAAACGACGCAGCATCGGCCGAGCGCTTTCACATCGCCGATTCTATTGAAAACTAGGAGGAGGATTGAGTCTGGGAGACGATCGAAGTGGTCGATTTCTAGGGTTTGTGGTTCGGGATGGATCCGTGAAGGTGGATCTGAACGAGAAATAACAGCCATGGGATGGCGGAATTGATTGGATCTTCGATTTGGGGGGAGAATTCTAGGGTTTCAGAGAAGGATTCGAATCAGAATCTGAGAAGATAACGCATGGCGAGGTTTCTAGAGGGAGAGGAGAAGAAAATGGTGGGAGGAAATAGATCCACGAGGTTTTTTGTCTCTACTTTAAGCGCGTGAAGAAAACATGAGCGCGTGAAGAAGAAAAAGGCATATGTATGGAGGAGTTTTCTTCTTTCTTATTTTTCAATCAACAAATAATTGGTGTGACGATTTTTGTTTTTGGACAACTGATTTGACAATTATACAGTAGATAATATTCAATAAATTAATAAATTTTATAAAATAATATTTTTTTTAACAAGTTGACATAGTGTAAAAATAATAAAATAATAATATTTTAAATCTTCTATATAATCTTATTAATATCATAAATTAATAATTATTATAAATAATTTTATACAAATATATCTATCTATGATAATATACTAAAATATAAGTATAATTTTATTTGTTTTTATTTATATATTTATATATTTAGAATTAAAATGTATATTTAATTCATCTTTAATTTTAAACTATACAAAACACAATAATTTTTTTAAAAAAATATATTGTTTTAAATTAAATTTTAGTTAATTAATAATAAATATTTATTATATTAAAAAAAAATAATTTAATAACTTTATAAATTAATAAAATATCAAAGTGAATTTATACTGTATGTATTTTTATTGTATCTTTTATTATTTTTATAAGTGTATTTATTATCAATTTGATAAAAATAAATATATTAAAAAGGTAGACAACAAAATTGGAGATAATAGCGACAAATCCTAAGGTCATTGTGG
Organism: Erythrophleum ivorense; assembly: GCA_026724425.1. Taxonomy (NCBI): domain Eukaryota; kingdom Viridiplantae; phylum Streptophyta; class Magnoliopsida; order Fabales; family Fabaceae; genus Erythrophleum; species Erythrophleum ivorense. The sequence continues at coordinate 31,283 of JAIUCV010002825.1, read as the reverse complement.
AGAATGAACTGGATTGGCCTGATGGTAGACTACTCATAGGAAAAAGTAATAACATAATAGGTGATATTTTGCTATAATAAAATTTATACGATTTAATTTTATGTGTTGCTGATGGTTTGGGACAACAATCTTGAATTTCTTTAAGGAACAAATTGTACTTCAAACTTTAAATATGTTTCTTACGCAATCGGTTATACCATCAAAAACCTAATTTATTCCACCTTTGCATATTCTACCGAAATTCATTATCCTTAAGTAGTATAAGACAATAACTTGAAATGAATAAGGAATGCATAATGCACTACTGACTAAATTAGTCATGTAGTCAGCCTAGGCCAAGCCAAGTGAAGCTTTGAAAGCATAACCCTTGATTACCAGGGTTACCAGGTTGTTGGTTGTGATTCGAGTTTTGTGTTGAGTTCTTGTTATGTTCATGATTGATTTGAGTTTATGGTCGTATATAGGTGTTGAAACCCTTGATTTCGTGTTTCTATGCGTTTTCCGTAGTGTTGGGTTGCTGACTGCGAGTCGGTGTCTAGCGACACCATGGGGTGTCGGTCGACACAGCGACACCTCTTTGGTGTCGGTTGACACATGGGATGGGCTGTCGACCGACACTAGGGGGTGTCGCTCGACACCAGAGCTGTTTTCTATGATGTTGTTTGTTTATGTGGTAAATGTTATTAATTGTTTATTGCTAGTAAATTGCGTAATTGACCTGTAGGCGGGAGGAAAATGTGATCGCGGAATCAAGGCTGAAGAAGGGGATGCTAGATGATTGCTTTGAGTTTATTACTTATATTTAGTAAACCTGTTGTTTAGGAAGGTAGAATTCATCTTCTACGAAAATCTGAGAAAATATAGCAAAAATAGTAACTGAATATTTAAAAATCTTTTGAAAAAATATATTTCCTTTTATTTCTTTTCTCAGCAAAAAAAAAAAAAAAAACCAATACACCAAGTATTTTACTAACTTTTACGATATTTGAAAATACAGAAATAGAGAATAATAATTTAGAAAAAAGAAGAAAAATAGATAAAAATAAAAGAGTATTAAATGCTAACATGTGCTGTGCAAATTATATTTGGTTTTTAAGCTAGTCGAAATTGTTTTTTTTTTTTCCTTTTTAGTGTTAACTAATATTTCAGATTAAAAAAAAAGTTATAAAGTTTTCAGATAAATTTATGAAGTGAACATTTCAGTTTTTTTTTTAACAAATTATTTATTAATTATTAAATTTCCTTAAATATGATTTGAAGGTTAAAAATGGGATTAAATTTTAATAAAGTGTATATGGACAACATTTGAAAAAAAAAGGGTATAGGGACAAGAGCTTTCATTTTTTGGTGTGTTTTGCCAAATTTCCCATTATTTTATTCATATTGGAATTTAATAGTTGAATTATTATCTAGTTTAATGAGTTATTTGATTTGTTGATTTCCGCATTTGAGAACTGATAAAAAAAAAAAGCTTAGTTGTTTCAGGCGTTCACAAACTTTGGTGTCGGTCGACACCACTACAAGACAAAAATCCAAGCACTTTGGAAGAATTGCAGTTTAGGCCCAAATTTTTTATTTATTTGCAAAATTGCCCCAAATCGTGTGTAAGACATTATTTTAGGTTTTTAAAGCCATTGTTAGGCTATTATCTTATTCATACTTTATTCTATTGAGACAAAAAGAGAGATTTGTAGCAGAGCTTTGGAGAGATAAATCAGAACATTTCAGAGAAGATTTTAAACTCCTTTTTTATTTCTTTTATGCAATCTATTTTATTCATGATGTTTGTTTTAATCACCATATCTGAGTAGTTTGTTTGTTAGGTTTAGAGTCTTTTGAAGGTTAAAGAAAAATTGCAATACTGTTAGAATAAATCATTAGAGTTCTTCATCTGGATTGTGTTTATTGCTTATTATAACTTCACGATATAGAATCTAATCTTAGGTTAATTAGTAGATACGAAAGTGTTATTGATTTCTTGAACTATTTTAGATTAGCAAACTATCTATCTGCAAAGAAATTTGGTTTAGAGATTTTGTGAACTAATCAAACATGATCATTAATGCTTGTTTATTTGATTGAATTTGCAAAGAAATTTGAGATTCTAAATTTAGACATAGATAATCTATGCAACGAAAATTGATTGGTTTATAATTGTGATTTGAGTTCTAGAATAGTGCTTAATTAATATACTGATATTTTCATCATGCAATTCAGATTCAACCTGAAAATTTCTCAAAAATTAGCGTTTGTCTTTCTTAAATTTAACTTCTTAAATCAATCACCTGCTGCTTTATTTACTCTATTTGCATTACTTTTATTATCATTCACTTAACTTGATTTAAATATGAGAATTTGTTGTGTAATTACAAAATGTTTTGAATTCAATAACTCTATATACTACATTGATTTACTGTACATTTATAGTGATAATTTAGGGAAAACTTAATAACTATCAGTATGAGCCAACAAAAATTTTAAATTGGCACAATCAGTTGAAAAACAAATCAGAAAATTAAAAAACTTATTTTCAGCCACGTTTCTCTTTTCTTTTATTAAGTTTTCACGATATGAAATATTAGTTTTTATCTTCAATATTGTTTCAAACCTCCAAAATCTCAAGACCAGCCATGTTTTTGCGATGTATATGAATTATGATAGACTGATATTATATATGGATTTTTAAAAATTTAGAAAAATCCAAAGCCACATATACTATCATGTAATTGGTATCATTTTATTTATTTCGATGAAAAATGGATCGACAAAAGAAAATAAATTATTCATTATTAACACACACACAAAAAAAAGCCACAAACTATCTAAAAGATCAGTTGTGTTGTGTGTCTCCTCGTTTCGCACGCCTCAGATTGGACTTAGAAGCAAAATAATGATAGGAGACAATAGAACTATAGGAACACATCTAAGTTTCTTCCCTCAAAACAATTTTTATTGCATTTAACGAACAGAAAAGAAAGAGTAATATTCTTGCATAAATAAAAATTTAAGAGAATAAGAAATTCGAGATCCAAGGTCATTAGTTTGGTATATGTAACTGATATTTTGGATAGTTATAATTTATAGTTTAATTTAAAATGATTAAGGTTACGATAATGTAACTGAAAATTGGAGAGCCAACCAATCATATGGGGTTTTTCACGCCTCAACATGTTTGGGTTGAGCAGTTATAGAAGACAAGCATCAGTTTAGTCATGATTTCATGTCCCATATCAAATATCTACATACACATGCCAACACGTGTATTGCGTACACATACACACTAATATACCATACATACCGTGTACACATACACTACTGCATCCATACATATTGATATTGACAGGTAACATTTATGAAAAACAGACAATATAGTGGAAATATGATTTAAATAAGGTCTTCTGCAAATATAAGACTTTCGTTACTATTTCAGAAAAGCTAAAAACAAATTTAATAAATTTTTAAATATTAAATAAAATGATATTTTTGTTACAAAATTTTAAGTGATTTGAAATTAAAAGTACTGGTAAAAAAAAAAACTCACTGCTAAACTGATAATTGTGCAAACAGCCAAATCGGGTTTATTCAATCCCAAACCAGAGGTAAACCAGAATTATTTCTACGGAAGCTCGGTACAATCCGGTTCGGCCTCATACGTATCACATATTTTCTATACCGAACCAGTGTAGTGTTTTTAATAATCTAAACAATCAAATTAAATCAGAACCTAATCAAGTTCCAATCCAGTTCAAGCATAGAGGTTTCTTCCGCAGCGATCACACTCGGTTAAATGAGAAACCGGGGCTTTACCGGCATTGATTTTCCGCAGATTTGGAAGATCGACCTCAAGAACATCGTGAAGAGCCTTAGAGCCTTCTCGGAGTTCATCAGAGCTAGCAAAATAAACAAAATTGATAAACCAATAATAAACCGCTCACTTAACCACACCGGTTCAGTTGTCTATAATTTTACCTTATGGAGAGTGGTGGAGTTAACCGGACAATGGTGTTGTGAGTCGGTTTAGCCAACACTCCTCTCTCCTTCAAGCTCAAGCATATATCGTAAGCTGAAACCGGAGATAAGCTTTCGCTATTGAACTCAACCGCATTGAACAATCCTCTTCCTCGTACTTCTTTTATGTAATCCGGAAACTGTTTCTTGATTTCATTCAGTTGAATCCTCAGCTCCTCTCCAAGACTTGCTGATCTAAAGATTCAACCAAAACAAACAAGAAGTGAACAATCTTGCCCCGAATCGATTTTTTCAAAAGTAAAAAAAAATGGTACCTTTCGACGAGTTTCTCTTCCTCGATAACATCTAAAGAAGCCATAGCTACAGCACTAGCTAAAGGGTTGCCACCAAATGTGCTGATTTTGGACAAACAAAAGGAACAAGCTTAATCGGCAACCAAAACACTAACTAACTAAATGTTCTTGAAATGCTAATTTCGGTTAACAAGAAGAAGAGTAACGTTTATGCGAACCTCCCGTGTTGACCAGGTTTGATATGAAGCATCACATCTTTATCAGCAAGCACCGCACTTACTGGAATCACTCCTCCACCTAATGCTTTCCCAAGAATCTTCAAAAAGTAGATTCAAGGTTCAAGGTTCAAGATTCAAGATTCAAGATTCAAGATTTAGTCTATGTGAAAGAAGAACATACCACCATATCAGGACGGATTTCTTCCCAGTCACAAGCTAACATCTTTCCGGATCTCGCAAGACCGCTTTGTACCTCATCCGCTATCATCAAAACGTTGTACTTGGTGCAGAGTTCTCTAACAGTTTTCAAATAACCATCCGGAGGAATAATAACCTAAAAACCAAACTCCATTTGTAAACAAAAAACCAGCATGAAGAAGAAATCTAGCTCAGAAGAGAGAAAACTTACTCCAGCTTCGCCTTGAATAGGCTCGAAAAGAAACCCCGCGATTTTATCTCCTTTTTCTGCAATTACCAATAACATCAGGAAATGAAACTCTCTCTGATAAAAAAGTTGAAGACTGAAACATTTTGATTACCTTTAAAGACTTTCTCAAGCGAATCAGCGTCACCAAAATCAACTTTGAGATTACCGGGCAACAACGGCCCGAATCCACGAGTAGCATCATTGTCACAACTCATGGAGATAACTGCTAAGGTACGACCATGAAAGCAGCCACAACAAGAGATGATCATAGCCTGTAAAAACACATTTTCCCAAATCTCTAAGAGAAAAGCCTTGATATAGCAGAGCACTAAGTCATGTTTTCTCTAAAGAAAGTTGTTTAACCTCATCTTTGGGAATGCTTTTCTTCTCATGACCCCATTTTCGTGCTAGTTTCAAAGCGGTTTCGACACCTTCAGCACCGGTGTTCATAGGAAGCACCATCTCGTAACCGAACATGTTGGTGAGACGCTCTGCGAAAACCGGGAATTTGTCGTTGTAGAATGCTCGTGAGCTTAGAGTGAGCTTCTCCACTTGTTCTTGCAATGCCTTGATGATCTTTGGATGGCAATGTCCCTGCACCGATATACACAAACATCAAAAATTTTAACGCATCGAAACACAAATAACAATTGTTTTTACCTGATTAACAGCAGAGTACGCTGCAAGAAAATCGATGTATCGCTTTCCTTCAGGGTCCCATATGGTTGATCCATTTGCGCGAGAGAACACAACCGGAACAGGATGGTAACTGGATTTTCCAACACCAAAAATATTATAATTTACAAACAAAACTCTCACCCATTTCTGCTTGTTTTACATATGAAACAACCAGATTTGAAATCAAGAAAAAAATTACAAGAAACATGTTCTATATACATCTATTAAATACTATTATAGGTTTCGATCAAAACCCAAATTTAAAAACGTCAATTAAAGAGCAACAAATTTGATGAAACGAGTAAAACTGAGAAATTCAAAATTCATCGACGATATATCCAAATCGGAGAGGAAGAAGGGAAACATAAAAGAAAAGAGAGAGACTTTACTTGTGGGCGCTGAAATCGGATTCCAATTCTATCAACCGCTGCGAAGAAGACGGAGTTTTAGAGTTCGATTGCGGAAAACCGCCATAGCTCCGCCGTGCTCCGGCGGATGAAATTCTCGTAGATACACACTGAAGCAACCGTCTGGTGGCTGCCATTTGAGTCTTTCGGAGGTGGAAGCAAACGTTCTTTTTTTTTTTTTTTTTTTTTCGTTTTCCAAGAATATGATCGGGGTGCAAATTTTATCCCTATAGTAAAATGTGACCAATCAAAACAGTTTTGCGGCGATTTAAATCAATTTAGTCGATTTAGTTTTTTTTTTCCGATTTTCTAGATTTTAAAATAACAAAAACAATTGGTTAGCAAAAAAAATTTCTTTTTTTTTTGTTGCTAAATTGTAAATATCATATAAAATGAAAGTTTAGGATTTACAAGGAGCAGGGCCTAACATAATTGATACCTTGGCAAAAATTAAATAAAAAATAAGGTAGCAAGAGAGTTGAATAAGATTTGAAAACTACTTCATCGTAGCCAGAGCTGCATCAGGTTAACAAAAACAATTTCATTCTGAACATTTTCAGTTTGCTTTCCAGTTGCAGTATTTTTTTGCCGAATTATCGTGAAAATATTAATACGTAGTGTATTAATTCCAATGCTTGCCACATTCCCATTTTCTTTTCCTTTTTTTTTTTCATGCTATAATTTAAATAGTGCTAATAGATAAGAAGAAGAATCCAAGAAGACAACTTGGTTAACAGTAACCACATTATATTAGAAAATTGGAAAAGCACTTTAGTTGCGTAACGTAAACTACAACATAGACCATAGAATAAAAGTTTCACCTTTGATCAAGAAGATGCAGAAAACTAAGATAATTGCCAAGAACTAAAACTATACATTACATTCATGAAACCAAAGACTAGTCTGGATTAAGCGGACAAAGGATGAATAAACTGCCTACACACCCGCTATAAAACCCAGCGTGTATCTAACCGTAAGGCTCATCTGACAAAAATGATCAAACCGCAAAAGCTAAAGAAAAAAGAAGAAGAACGTTGCTGGTTTTTCGGATAAATGCCACCGGGAAGTGATTCATTTCGAAAGTTTGTGGGAACCGGAAAAAGAAAAAAGTGTTGCGGGTTCTAATGCTAAAATCCTATCTAGTATGCTGCTACAAGCAGCACTGTCAGATAGATAGATGAGCTCGAGAGATGTTCATTGGAAATGTCCCGGGAAAAGAAGGAATCAGAAGTGGTAATTGAGCTCGAGACAAAGAAGATATCTCAATCAATGTTAGCATAGAATGGGAAGATGAGCAATTATCAATCAGATAGCAAGATCAAAGCTTCTAAGAAGCAGAAACAATTCCAAATTATCAATGAGAAGAGATCCAAAGATTACTGTTCTTGAAGATCACTAGGCTACTACTACTACTAGTCTACTACTACTATAAGCTATATAAGATATGGCTGTTCACTAGAGAAATTTCTAGAGAAACATCAACAACTATTATGTGATGACTAAAACTTTGGCCTCACATATAGAGAAGCTGAGACATGGGATTTGCAGATTTCAGTAAACTAAGACTGCTTTGGTTTTGAAAAAGCACAAAGCAGACACGATTTTCCATGTGAGGAGAACAGGCAAAGCTTTGATACAAGAAAGATTTGTTTTATTAAGCATTTATTGAGCCAACAGCTCTCGCAAGGAAAGGGAGAAAGAATGGTCTTGGTCTTGGAAACACTGACTATAACACGAGAAACAAAAGTTACCGAATGAAGGGTCAAGATCTCGAAATGTTTTGATGACAAATCCAAACATGAGCTTGATGGAAGGAGGAAAGCCCTGAGAAACCCGATCAGAGAAATCCAGTGAGAGCTAGAGAGAATGGATTTTCAGGGCAGAGCAAACTATTCAAGTGGACATGATAAAAGCTTGGAACAAGTTCTCTGCGGTACGCTTCTGTTCAGGTGTTCCGGAAACAAGAGCAGTGCGACCTCCATGGTGGGAGTTTTTGGAATCAGAAATTTCTATCATAGCTCCTGATATCTGAAGAGAGAGAGGGCACACACATCATGTGAAAATGTTATACTGGAAAGAGAGAAGAAGAAGAAGAAGAAGAGTCGAACGAGGCTAATCTGATCAGATCAGTCAGAGAGCAATGAGGAAAGAAAGGAAAATCATGAACAAACCCTTCTTATGTTATCCAAGTTGCCTCCTCCTTTGCCCATTACTTTACCAACCGCATTGGCAGGGATTCGAATCTCCATTGTTGTAGATTGAGCCAATCTGTCAACGCACAAGATAAGTTGAAAGAATATAACAAAAGATATTGTATAGTTGTTGCAAACTTACCCTCCATATATATTGGATGAGTACGAAGAGTTGGATCCATAACTGCTATTGCTCGCCTGTTTGTTGAACAAACTTAAAAGTTATATATAAGTCTGAGCTACAAGAAACATAGAGAATTGGAGCAGAAGAAGGAGCTGTTTACCGGAAAACTTCCATAACCATAGAGTCCACCGCTCGAAGAAAGCATAGTCCCGGTCTCTGTTCTCCTATCGAAATCTACAGAAGCAACTTGCGGAACAGAAGACATGAAAGATGGAGGAGGAAGTGCAAGACCAGTGTTACTAATACCACTAGTCGAAGAGAAGAAGCTGCTATTATTATTCTCAGATCTTGCAGGAGGATGTTGTTGGTTTCTTGAAGAACCAGTCTCTCTATCTCTTAAAACATCATCTCTAAGCCTCAAAACAATCTGAATCAGAGCATCTCTCACGTCAGCTACTTCACCCGATATCTAATTCACATATATAAACAAACATTGTTAGAGAAACCTCAAAAGAATAGAATAAAGCAAAAAGCTTGAAAGAATCATCATTAACCTCAACGAGCTCATCATTGGGATCAGCACACTTAGGCTTATGATTCCCTTTCGAGATATAGATATCTGCGTTCGTCCTCTTCCTGATCTCGCTTATGATCGAGCCACTCTTCCCTATAATGCATCCAATCACCTTAGAAGGTACAAGAAGTTGCATTTTCACCTTTGCCTCTTCTTTATCGTTAATCTGCTCCTGAAGCAAAAGAACGGCTTCAACCGCCATGGACTTCAAATCATCAGGAGCCTCTTTAGCAGTGACGGTGATGATAACACAGCCGTCGTCGTCATCACGGTTTGCTCTTGAGTCATTAACCTCAATATGAGCTCCACTTGCTTGCCTTATCCCCTTAATGGTTGATCCTCCTTTCCCTATAACACGACCGATGTTAACAAAAGAGCACAAAACTTTTACAACCAGCTCTCCTGATCTTGAAGACCCGCCAAAACTATGATGATGAACAGCAGAAGAAGAGAAAACCGGAGCGCTTTCTCCATAACCGATAAACGGTTGTTGGAAAACAGGATCATGGTTAGTGTATAAACCGGTTTGCGGATAGACGGAAAGATCCGAAGGGATTATGATACTAGCAGGAACTTCTTGAACACTTGTGTCAAGAGGAATCTGTTCTCGAGGACTGAATTTGTACATGATAGCCGAAACCGCAAACAGTGCTCTCTTGACGGATTCAGGCTCGCCGGATATCTAAAGAATCAAGAAAGCAAACATAAGCTTTACGAATCAGCAAGATCCTCAAGAGAATAACTAACTAACTAACTAACCAGAACAATGTTGTCAAAATCCATGGCGCAAATGTGTGAAGGATCCGAGACGTCTTTAGAGACAATCTTGACGCTAGCTCCGGTTCTACTTCTGATCTTCTTAACCGTCGAACCGGCTTTGCCAATCACGTTAGAGCACTGGCTAGACGGAACTAAAATGCGACACTCTCTGAGATCATCTCTGTCTATCTTAGTGTTCTCTGCAGCAGCAGCTAAAGAAGCGACGATTGTGTCATGGACTTTGAGAAGAGCTTCTTGAGCAGAGCAGAGAGGAGTAAGCTCGGTGTAGTTTGATTCGCTCTTCTCTATATCGACAATGTCTTTCTTCTCCTTAACCGAGCAATAGATGGTTATGACTCTTTCGCTACAGCCTGGGAAAGGATCAACGACTTTGATTCTAGCTCTTGTTTCTTGCCTTATCACGTTAATGACTTTACCGCTTTTGCCTATCACGCTTCCTATGACTCCACTTGGGCATAAGATTCTGTAGACGACGACGTTATCGTCTTTGCTGTTGATCTTTTCGTCGGTTTCGTAAGAAAGTCGTCTCTTTTGATTCCTATTGTTCTCGTTGCTGTTGTTGTTGTTGTTGTTCTTGTCTCTCTTGCTACGGTTATGACTTTTCTTCCCTCGCTCAACCATTGTTGCTTGTGTCTCTCAGCAAATTACAAAACCTGAAACACAAAAACTGATTAAGAGAGAAAAAAAGTGAAAGTAAGGATTTTTATTTCGACTTTAAACCAATGAGAATTGGGAAATTGGAAATCTGGAAAATTGCATCCAAGAATGTACAAGGCAATATAATTAGGGAGAATAAGGCTACAAAACGGAGAGAAGCCCTAAAAATAACTAAATTTTGAAATTGGCTGGATAAGAAAAACTGAAAGTGACGATTTTTTTGGTCAATTTGGAATCAATGGGACTTGGAAATTCGATAATTGGAAATCAGACATGATATGAATCCAAACCAACAACATACAAGAAGATTTTCCGTACAATGAGTCTCAGAGATGACGAGAAACAAAAACCCAGTGACTTGTTTGTGAAGAAGAGAAGGGAGGAAGGAGAGAGAGAGAGAGATTTGTTTGTTCCAGAAGAAGAAGACGGCGACGTGTTAAGATACTTTGAAGATATCTTCGGTTATAAATTTCTTCGCCGGGTCAGGAAGGACCTTACTTTGTTTTATATTTGGTAATTTAGTCTGATTCTCTCATAATGATCTATTAGGCCCAAATCGTTTATTTTAAGACATAAATCTTTTGAAACATCCTTTTTTAAACCTTAAACTAAAATTCTGTTTCGTGTCCCAAAAACAAAAGTTGGACCGAGAAATCAAAAATTTGGGAAAATAGCATGAAACACCATCAACGTGGCGAGAAAACGCTCATTTAATTCTACTTTATGAAATTGCACATGTTATTTTGTTGATTGCACATATATAATTCTCCAATGTGTGATTGACTTATCAAAATCAGATTTCAATGGGAACAAACTCTGTTAAATTTTTAATATAATCCGTGGAACAAACTCCATTAAATTTTTAATATAATCCGTCGAAATTTTCTGGTTTAAACTCAGAATTTCCAAACTTAAAAATTCTAAAGGAATTTTTGGCGAACTCCGACGATTTTTACCAATTTCCAACAAATTTCGGTGATTGTACCAATTCAAAATCCGAGCTCCGAAATTTGCTGAAAATTGCTACAAATCGTCAGAGTTCGCCGAAAATTCTCTTGAGATTTTTAAGTTTGGAAATTCTGAGTTTAAAACAGAAAATCCTGATGGATTATGTTATAAATTTAACAGAGAGTGTTTTCATGTTAACGATTGACTAATTAAAACCCAATTTTGAAAAGTCAATGATATCTTGGAGAATTATATGTGTAATCAACAGTTGGAGAATAAAACGTGCAATTTCATAAAATTCAGGAATTAAATGAGCGTTTTTCCTCAAGGTGGCAGCCACTCACCGAGTTTTAAACTAATAGTTTAAACATCAAACTGAAAAATTTAATACATATAATCTTCAAACAAACATTTGTGTTCATACCCATATTTTTTGACGATATTTTTAACTTCAATAACCAAATAGTATTCTCCAACCATAATACACTGGTTCTCCAATCAATTTTGCTTAATTTTATGTGGTTAGAATACCATCAAATTGAAATTTAAACATATATAACAAAATGTATCATAAATTCATAGTATAGCATAGACAATGGTTAAATATGAAAACAAAGACAATTAAGATCGATTTGTGTTTTAGACCCAATCAAATTGTCAGATTCTTCTGTATCTTGGGTTTGTGTTGTTTCTAAGATTTCGATTATCCGGTCGACATCTAATCTTCTTGATGAATTTAGGTTGAGATCCGCAATTTCGAAAAAACTTCTAGACATTGTGTGTTGTTGTCTTGAGATAATAGTATAATTGTCTAACAACATGTTTGAAGTTTAAATTATTTGGTTGTACCATTTGACTGGTGATAAACATGATTGTGTAGCTGATGTTGTATTGTTGACGGATTGAACAAGTGATTTTAAGATGGAGTTGGTTTTCATATGGTGGTGTAAATGGTATTCAGCTATAGTATAATCCAAATAGTGCTTTTGAAAGTGTGTAGTGATTAGATTCTTATTGTATTGTTTTTTTGGTTCAAAGTTGTATTGTTTTTCTATGAGTTGTGTTCGTTGTATATTGGAGTCTGTTTTATTTTAAATTTGTAACATCCGTAAACCGAAAAGTACTGTTTTGGGAGTGGTGTCGAGCGACACCAAGTGATCAGGTGTTGTTTGCATATGTTATGCAAGGTATTAATTTATGGGTTGGCTGTACATGTTCTTGTTTGATTATTGTGCAGTCGGTTTAGAGGTTAAGTCGTCATTGTGTTAATATTTGTAAAACCAGCGCCTGATTAGTTGGTGTCGAGCGACACCGGTTATGGTGAAATCGAGCTGGTTCGATTTAAGTTGCCGGTTTGAGCCGGTTTAGAGGTGGAAACCCTATTTCTTGAGATAAAAGAGGTGCAGCCGTATTTTGAGCACAATTTTCGAGGTGAAAGAGGTTCAGAGAAGAAAAGAGGCGAATTGAGAGATTTCTGGAGTTTTGGGATCATATTACTGTTCATCGTGATACTGTTCATCGTGATACTGTTCATCGTGATACTGTTCATCGGTATTGTTCATCGCGGTACTGTTCAACGCGATACTGTTCATCAGAGCACTGTTCACCATCTCTCTTTTTCCCCCTTTCAACCCTTATCAAGGTTAGTGCGTGACCGTAGGCTCGTAATTGACAGAGAAAGTGATTGTGAATTGATTGGGTTGAGTTTATGTGTTTCTTCATGTGATTTTGGTGATGATATTCGTGTTTTGATCAAGTTTATTGATGATTGATTGTGTATTTCGTGTTTTATGTGGTGTTGAATCGATTTGGATATCGATCTGTGAGATCGGTGTCGAGCGACACCAAGTGACCAAGTGTCGAGAGACACCAAGCTGGTGTCGGTCGACACGGACGGTCTGATTTCGGTTATGGTCCGGTTTAATCAGGTTTAATGGAAATTGGTTGGTTATTTGGTTTAATTAATTATTCAATGGTGGAATTAATTAATTAAATGGTCTAAAAATAATTATGGAAATTATTTTAAATGTTGAGAATTATTATTTTATTGTGGAGAATTATTTAATAATGGAGAGAATTATTTTAATAATTATGGGAATTATTAATAAGGTTTAATTTCTTGAAAAATTAATATTTAATAGTGGAAATTATTTTAATAATTGTGAAAGATATTTTAATAATTATGAGAATTATTATTAATGTTTAAATAAGAGAAAATGTCTGAAATATTGCGTAATTGGTCTGTAGGCGGGGTGATCGCCTCACTAAGTATTTATGATAATACTTACGCATCTCTTATTGCTATGTGATGCAGGTTAAACAAAAGTGTGATCGCGGCGGAATCAAGACTGAAGAAGGGGATGATAGGGTGTTTATTTATTGAGTTTGAAATTGTTTTTGCGAACGTGGTGTTTAGGTTGATAGTTATTTATTTGGAATAATTTGTTGGTTGAATTATTATTATATTTAATGATTTATTTTATTTGACTTCTGCTTTGTGTTGAGATTGTGATAGCTGTTGAGAATTAATATTTATGGGAATATTAATTCGGGCTATTTAAAAAAAAAACTTGGTTGTTTCATTTTGGTATCAGAGCCTAGACGGTTTTAGGACTACTAGAATTGGTTGATCTGGACTATGTGTTTAAATTGATTATTGTGGTTAGTCAGTTTAGTAGTCTAGTATCATCCCCTTCAGCCTTTGAGAGATTTCGCGGTGAGTTGTTGTTTTGGTTTGAGTTTCTTTGTGTTTCGAGTTGCTGTCTACTGTTCTTTGGGGAACAGTGAGATGGATGCAGGTGATAGAAGTCGTGGCGCGAGAGGGCGCGATAGAGCCCATGGAGGCGGAGCAGTTGGCCGTGGCGGCTGGGGTTGTGGTCGTGGAGCAGTGGCTGAGTCGGGAGAGAGTGCAGCGCTTTGTGTAGCGACTGCGTCATTGACCAGACGCTTTTAGAGGGACTGGCAGTTGAGGCCAGTTTGAGTGCCGTTGGTGGCACGGGAGTTGGGGCGGCCCATGTGGGGACGCGGGTCCAGCTCAGGGTCGTGGTGACCGGGTTATGGGGTTACTGACGCAGATGTTGGCACATTTTCCGTCAGCAGTTCCAGAGCAGGCTCCGGGTGTGCCTCCAGTGGCCGGGGTGCAGCATGGTGCTGCAGTTGTTGAGCAGCCGTGGGTTGCGGTTGTTGGTCGTCCGCCTTATCTAGTGATGATGGGGCAGACGCAGAGGATTCTACGCCTTTTTTTTAGGGTAGAGTTGGGCCAAAGGAGGCCGTTGAGTGGCGTTTGAGACTGGAGCGGAGCTTTCGGTCGAGCAGATATTTTGAGGAGTATCAGGTTGAGTGTAGCATTGCTTTATCTTTGTGGAAATGCACATTTGTGGTGGCTAGCCATTGAAGCTAGGAGGGCAGTGTGGACTTGGGGCGACTTCCTAGCAAAGTTCAACGCCAAATACTTCCCGCAGGAGGCGCGAGGCCGTCTTGTCTTCAGTTGCGGTTTATGGTGCTGACTCAGAGAAAGAGTTCAGTGCGGGGGTATGACGCCGAGTTCAGCAGACTTGTGGTTAATACTGGTTTTGGTTTGGAGGGCGAGCAGGGACTTCGGTTGAGTATCCGGAGTCAATGTAGGGGTGCCAGATACGAGAGGAGGGCGGTTTTGGTGGAACTTGCGGTTTTGATTGAGGAGGATCTGCGTCAGCAGGTTGGTCCGGCAGTAGTTCCATCTACGGTTGCTCCTGCTATCCAGCCGAGGAGTCAGCAGCAGCAGTGCAGAGGATCGGGTTTTGGTTATGGTTCTGCAAATGCGGTAAGCCCGCGCAGGACCAGAAGAGGAGGTTTGGTCGAGGTGGCTGGAGGAGTTTTCCTGGCTACTTCGGGCCGTGCTAGAGCAGTGGATGTGTAGATTGCCGAGCAGTCGATACCAGCAGACTTAGTCATCAGTTCGGTGAAGCTGTTTGACTTGATTTTGGGGATGGACTGGTTGGTTACCGAGTCCACCTGAATTGCTGTAGAGGCAGAATGGTGTTGAGCGGGATGCAGGGAGGTTGGGTTTCAGGGTGTGAGACCGACTTCTGGAAGTCTGGTGAGCTCAGCTTTTCAGGTTGATGGGCACTAAGGTGCATATGAGTACAGCTTATCATCCACAGACAGATGGGCAGTCAGAGAGGACTATTCAGACTTTGGAGGATTTGCTGAGGATGTGTGTGTTGGATTGGGGTGGCCATTGGGCTGATCATCTGTGATTGGCGAAGTTTGCCTATACCAACAGTTTTCAGTCTAGCATTGGCATGGCTCCTTATGAGGCTTTGTATGGGAGGCCATGTAGGACACCCTTATGCTGGACTCAAGTGGGGGAGCGCAGCATATTTAGAACTACCTTTGTTCAAGAAACGACGGAGAAGATCCGTGTTTTAAGGCTGAACATGAAGGAGGCTCAGGACAGGCAGCAGAGCTATGCTGATAGGCGGAGACGTGAGCTTGAGTTTCAGGTGGGAGATAGAGTGTATCTCAAGATGGCTATGTTGAGGGGTCCTAACAGTTCCATAGCAGAGAACAAGCTCAGTCCGCGGTTTATGGGTCTGTTCCCGGTGGTGGGGCGAGTTGGACCAGTGGCTTATCGGTTGGAGTTACCACCGATTATGAGCGCCTTTCGCAAGGTGTTTCATGTTTCGATGTTGCGGAGGTGTCTGCATCCTTCAGAGGAGTTAGTGGTTGAGATTCCAGAGGATCTTCAGCCAGATATGACAGTTCCGGTGGTTCCTGTGAGGATTCTCGAGAGGGGAGTCAAGGTTCGGCGGAACA
The DNA here is from genome assembly GCA_026724425.1 of Erythrophleum ivorense. NCBI lineage: Eukaryota > Viridiplantae > Streptophyta > Magnoliopsida > Fabales > Fabaceae > Erythrophleum > Erythrophleum ivorense. The sequence continues at coordinate 15,219 of JAIUCV010002825.1, read as the reverse complement.
AGAGGGTGCCATTGTTGAGAGTCTTGTGGGACTGTAGTGGCACAGAGGAGGAGACTTGGGAGCTAGGGGCAAAGATGAAGCTGAAGTTCGGGAAGTGGTTCGACAAGCAGGTCGTCGAGTGAGCTTCTTCGTCTTTATGGTTCTAGTTGTGATAGCGTGGTGCTATGTTTTTGATGTTGTTTTTGGACTTATGTATTTTCGTTTTGCGTTGTAACGATATACATTTTTGAGTTATATGAGATGGTGTTTGCCTCATATTTGTTTTGTGGTTTGGATGTTACAAGTGTGTAGACCAGTGGGTCGTGAGACAACCTATTCAGTTATGTTATAGACGTTTCAGAATTTTTACTCTAGGGGCCGTGGTGTCCCCGAATAACTCTTTGCCGAGAGATAGTGTTCTCTGATAGACTTATACGAGAGGGTCGCTACCTCAAGTATAAGTGATATGGTATGTTTACTTACTAGTGATTAGTGTGTCGCGTAGTAAGTAACGAGGGGATAGTGTTTCTCTTGGGGAGATAGTGTTCTCCTGCATGTCCTTTGGAGATAGTGTTCTCTGGCAGAGTTGAGTTAAGAGTAAAAATGTCTGGGAAACGTGTGTATGACATAGAATTAGATGTGAGTCTCAGGGATCAAGTGAGGATCTCTAGTGATGGCCATGTGGGCCAGATTTTTGTCGTCTGTGGTAGACGAGTTTGCGTCTGTGGTAGACGTGTTGTATTGAGATTCGATGTCGAATCCAGTTTAGTGGGGGAGAATTGTAACATCCGTAAACCAAACTATCGTTTCTGAGAAGCGGTGTCGATTTGAGTGGCCGGTTATCACTGGTTATGTTGGAGAAACCATATGTTGCGTGATGTGTGCCAGACATGGGTGTGGTATATATGCAAGTAATAAAAACCCTAAGCTAAACATGGTTGCAAGTGCACAACATGTTGTTGTAGTACTTAGGGGTCGATCCACAAGAGAATGCGAATTACACACTACACATTTGTAAAGATTTGGTTAAGCTAAATCAATAATATGCAAGGGGTTTTGTATTTTGTTTTATAAGGAAAAATTAAATAACAAATGCAAACTTTACAAACATCATTATTGAGCAAAGGATAATCCGCAAAAGACATAAGCCAAATCAATTGAAAAGTTTGTTAAATCCGGTTTCTATGAACTCAAAACACTAAGATGTGGTCATCCCACTTTCGTGGCTCCGACCACCTATGTCTCTTAAACCAATGGACTCAGCTTTCACATGGTCATTGAAGAGTGAAACATGCAATAAAATCGAGTAGTGATTGTTCACAAAACTCCTTAGGTCTACTTTCATAGCCTAAGACGAATTGCCCATCAAATATTAGGACCGAAGATATAACAAGCTTTTGGAGAGTATATCAACCTTGGATCAAGTTGCTAGTTAGCTACTCTAGCAACAAGCTTTAGGTATGAATAAAGATGGTGAACCATAAGGTTTCCCTTTCTTTAACAACCGATTCTTGATGGCTTATCATGTCATGTCTTCTTTGAAAGATCCATGATTCAATAATGAGTCTAAGGGAGTAGAGAGGATCTCATAGTTCCAGGGGAAGGAGGCGGAGTGATAGAGATCAAGTCGCCGCTCTCCCCTAGAGAGAAACCTCTAAAACCCTAGACTAGAAGCTAAAACATGCGAGTATGTACAAAATGCAAAAGAAAAGAAAGAACAAGGAGACCACCTAAGTGGCTCCGGTTTATTGACTGAAAGAAGAAGAGAGTTGTGTCTATTGATTCATGATTCTCATACAAGAGGCTAAAAGCAAGTATATATAGTTGATGGGAAGCTAGGTCGGCTGAGTTAATGCGCAAAGGAGAAGAGGAAACTTTCCATTTCTTCTCCCCGCGTGAACTTGCTCTCCAAGTCTTGAGTGAGGCGCGGCTGCCAGCTTCTTTTCGCGTGTAGAGATGTGGGCTTGAGTCATGATGAGGTTTAGGCTTGGCCCGAAGTGATCCCAGTCCATTTTGCTCATCCAAGCTCTATGGGCTTCACTTACTCGCCAGACGGACATGTCTTGGGAGAAAAAGATCCTAGGCCGCATTTCTGCTCCAAATAGCACAATTCCACTTCGTCGCGACGCATGACTCATTTATCTATCTTTCCATATAAAGATCTCATGATTTGGACGTAGGAAAGACCCTTTGCCGCGGTCATCTTTCAGATGCTTCGATTCTGTCCGAATGCGGGAAACCGGCCAACTTGAGTTTTGATGAAGCTCTTGACTTGGGAACTTGCATGGATTATTGTTTGAAGTTATTTTGCTCCATTTTGCCTTCTTTTTGCCATTTTGACCTGTTTACTTCCCAAAACCACAATATACAAGAAAACTACCTCTTGGATGCAAAATCATTATTATTAGGTAAGAAAATATAAAGAAAACCAAGGTAAAAACATGTAAAATATGGATATATCAACTCCCCTAGACTTAGCCTTTTGCTTGTCCTCAAGCAAACTAAGAAAGGAAAAGAGGTTTGAAAACATGAGAACTCTCAATGCATTTTGAAAATCCATGTTAGCTTGTGTTTTAGTAATCCACATGAAAAACGGTTTTGGCTTTATGATGAGGAGCATAAGTACTTACATTGAGTTCAGCAGTCGTCCCAAAGTAACCCACACTCCATATGACCATCCGGTCTCTCCTCCCTTGACTCCTTTAGTTTAAAGGTGTAATCTCAACTAGGGGATATCGATCAAAGGGTTTTTATGAACTCTTTCTCATCCTCTTGTGTTTAAACACTTGTCTTGGCCCTTGTTTCACCTCTCTCTCTTCTCACTCCTTAAGTCGATTAATCCCTTTTTTAGGGTAGCAAGGTATTTTTTTTTTTATTCGACTTCTTCTCCTCTTTGTGGAGGTTTTTGATGGATCTTCCATAGACGCGAGTATTGATGGTTGTAGCCACCTAATCCCCGGTTACTTGGATCAAAAGGTCTTCCATATACGCGAGTATTGATGGTGGTTGCCACCTAATCCCCGGTTACTTGGACCTTGATGCTTTTTCTTAAAATTGGAGGGGAGAGAGAGGGGAAACCGAACTCACATAGACTTTCACTATTCGGCGAGGATGAGGAGTCGTCCCCTTTGTAAAACCAAGCCCCTAGCTGAGAGAGTTAAGTTCATTTAGGTGCGGAGTCAAAGGTGGATCCTCCATCGGTTTTTTTTTTTGGAAATGTGGCCATTTTTGGTAAACCGATCCGCTCAAACTGTACATTGAGTGAGTGTGTTGCCAAATACTATTTCAATGGTCACTTAAACATTAGTGTAACATGGTTAGTTTCAAAGAAAATGTCGTAATTCTCGGACAAAATTTTGACTCAATAAAACGACTCAAAGAAAAAGGGAAAAATGAAAAGAAATGTCAAAAAGGACAAACGTGTTAGTAATCCCCCCAGACTTAACTTGCACCGTCCCGGTGGAAGCAAATCCAATTAAGAGGGGTTAAAAAGAAAATTGAATTTGTTGGGAAAGTGTTTCAGATTGTGTTACCAAAGAGTGACCATAGGTCATGAAGAGCGGTTTTGCTTTGTTGAGCGACTCCAAGTGTGATATGACAGCATCAAATCATTCCTTCGATGTATTTGGTCGGTGAGTTTTCAATCTGAAGGTGTGATTCCGTCCGGTGTGCAGTTTGGTCGTGTAATGCCCGTGTGTCGGCCAAAAATGAAGGCTGTGAACCACATGACAAACCGTTAAGAATTTTATGAACGGGATTGAAAATTTACCGTCCAATATGATGTTTTAGAGCCGCTGGTGAAGTACGAGGTCAAACGAACGAGCGGTGGTGAGAATTCGTCATCGGGTGGATCCTTCGGTTGGCCGGAAGGTGATGTGATGGACAACATCTTGAACCGGGAACATTTCGCTGACCGATCTTGAAATTCTACCGACCAATCATATATTTTAGGAGCCGTGGTGAAGTTTCAGGTCAAACAAACGAGCGGTTTTGGAGATCCATCATTTGGTGGCCATCCGGACGATCCGAAGAAGGTGCAATAGACCACAGCCCAAACGATGATGAATTCTCCGACCGAGCTTTAAAATCCGTCGACCAACCTTATATTTTGTGACCACTGGAGAAGTTAGAGGGCAAATTGACCAGCGGTTTGAGACTTCCTTCACAACGTGACTAAATCGGCTCCGGGAAGAGATTTTTGACCATTCTTGAATGTGGCTCGTCCGTGCGTGGATTTTCTTGTGGAAAACGGATATTGGAGCTTCAAGAATCCATTTCCAGGTGATGTTGTCGCCGTGCCGTGATTTTGGTTTTTGTCGGCCTTCGGTTGCCCGCCATCACCCGGATGTGGCATTTGAGCGTATCTCCTTATCCGTCAACATTCCTCCATCCTATCTTTTGGATTTGCCGACCAATATGGTGTTGTTTGGCCGCCTGTGAAGTTTGGTGGACCTTGGTTGAGCCGTTTGTGAGATGGGTCAAGTGGGTCCTCCGTGTTACCCGTGTGGTGGTGAAGATGTTACCGGACGTGATATCTTCCATTTGACTCGACCGTTGAGTGATTTTCTTCGACCAATTTGTCTCCTTAATCCTCCTTTAGCATCCCAAGGTGTTGACCGCAATCGTCTCGTCCTGAACAAGGGTGGGATGATATGGGTGGGATAACTCGACTTCATGAAGCTCCGGCTCATAAAACATGCAAAACTTCTTTGATGGTCTTCTTTGGTACTTATCCTAAAACATAATTTTTTTTTTTTTTTTGTGGATTTTATAAAATTCCCAAAAAAATTCAAGTTAATAATAAAATCAAAATAAAAGTTAAAGAGAAAAGAAAAAAAATATGGGTTGCCTCCCATAAGCGCTAGTTTAAAGTCTTAATAGCTCGACTCCTTGTGTTCCTTAGGTGTTAGGCAAGTGTGGAGGCTGTAGAAAGCTCCTAGTACTGGATGGCTCCAAGTGCATCTTGTCTTGTAACACTTCTTTGATCAAGTAACCTTGTTGTGTGCCTTCTCCTCCACTTGTGTACCGAAATCTTTTGGATGAGAAACCGGAAGGTGCAGCAACATAATAGGTATCCTTGTCAACATTGGCTAGTGAGATTCTCCTGTTTGGCCAATCCATAATTTCTCCGGCTGTTGCTAAGAAGGATCTCCCAAGTAGAAGGGCTTGGTCGTCCGGATCCTCCATAGTAACAACATAGAAATCGGCCGGGATGATGCAATCTTCAAAGGAAAGTTGAACATCTCTTACCTTGCCAAGTGGTTTGAATGAAGAGTTGTTGGCAAGCTTTATGCCCATGTTGGTCCGCTCCATGGTCTCGATCAATCCCAAACTTCTTGCTATCACAGCCGGCATGAGGTTCACGCTTGAACCGGAATCACATAATGCATCATCAAAGAATTTGCCGTTGATAGAGCAATGTATAAGGAAGTAACCTGGGTCATGAAGCTTGTGTAGTGTCCTTGGCGCAGGCATTTCTTCCCTTGCTTCATTATACATCTTCTCCACCTCGGCTAAGCTCCAATCGTGAGTCCATACAAAGTCTTGAAGGTAAGGGCTCTTGTTGCAAGCGACATCAAAGGGTATATTGCTAGGGAACCTTTTCGCCATAAAATTGAAGTCATCAATGGTGTAATCCATTGATGAGCTTGCTTTCCTTTTCTCCTTAGGGACGGGTGGTAGTGAAGATCTTGGAGAGAGTGGTGTTCCTTCCGGCAACTTTCTTCCTCTTATCCTTGCTGTCCGCTTTCCTTGTCTCCTTTCATCCTCATCCCAAACTACTCTTGGATCGGTCTCTTTGGCGCCAAAAGCAACCGAAGCATTGTTAGGCTTTGGTTTGGCCGCTTTTGTGCCTTTTGAAGCTCGGTCTCTTTCTTCCATATCCTCCAAGCGTTCGGTGAGGTCTTTGACTCCTTTGGAGGCTCCTCCGGTTGTATCTTGCCATAGCGTGGTCTTCTTATGTAGCTCTTTGTATCTCTCTTCCACAAGACGCTTCAAGTCATTGATTGATTCCTTGAATTGTTCTTGCCCTTCCACCAACATCACCATGGTCGAGTAAAGCTCCTTCTCTCTTTGGTTAACCTCCGATGCTCACTTCTTGGCTTGGTGAGCCACAAGTGAGAGAGTTGAGGCTTAGGGTTGTACCATTGAGGTTATCTTCTAGGCCGGCGATCTTCTCATCCAGGTGGTTATCCATCTCCTTTGAGTTGAGGTTCAAGTCCCGGATTGCCTTAGTGTTGCCTCCGAGGGTTGCGGTTTGTTCCTTTATCTCTCCTTCCACTTCAAAACACTTTGATTCGACTCTCTCTACTTGGTCAGAGAGGTTTCCGAACTTTCTATCAAGGTCATGCTTTAGAAACTCTAACCTTGTCTCAAGACTTTGGCTAGATTTTCTTTGGATTTCCATGAAGTCTTCTATCATGGCTTTGAGATTGTCATCTCTCCGCCGATTAAGCGCGTGCTCTTGGTATGTGGGAAGGTTGGGGCGGGGACGGTGATGATGATGAGGTGGCTGGTGAGGTCGGCTTTGATAAACCGGTGAGCGGTTTTGATGATAGTGATGATGTTCTTCTTGGCTAGCCTCGGCAAAAAGCGGATGGTGGAAATTTGGTGGGATTGGCATGGGGATGAAGTCTCCGGCCGGATTTGAATCATGTGGCCGCCTTTGGACTTCATGGGGAAGCGGTTTTCTTCCTTCAAAGTGGTTACTCATGCTCGAGTAGTGGCTCATCCTTAAAGTACCTAAGGAACATACGAGAAACAAAAATTGCAAAAGTTAGTAAACATGAAACAAAAGATCTAGTCTTAACTTTTAATCTCATCACTACAAGAAGTATAGGCCATTTGCGACGGAAAATATCGTCGCAATTCCGTCGCAAATGACCATTTGCGACGAAATTGCGAGTGACAAATTTCCGTCGCAAATTGTTCGTCGCAATGCCTGTTCCGTCGCAAATCCCTCGCAAGTTTGCGACGGATTTGTGCCGTCGCAAACTTGCGACGGATTTGCGAAGGCATCGACTCCGTGGCGAAGTTGCGATTTATTTGCGACGGAATCAGCTCTATCGCAAATTTGCGACGGAAATTTTTCCGTCGCAAACTTGCGAGGAAAAGATTCCGTCGCAAATTTGCGAGGGAATAATTTCCGTCGCAAGTTTGCGGGGTTTGCGACAGAATCTTTTCCTCGCAACGTTGCGACGGAAACATTTCCGTCGCAACGTTGCGAGGAAAATGTTCCGTCGCAAACTTGCGACGGAAGTTTTTCCCTCGCAACGTTGCGACGAAAAGATTCCGTCGCAAACCGCGCAAACTTGCGACGGAAGTTTTTCCGTCGCAAACTTGCGACGGAAGTTTTTCCGTCGCAAACTTGCGACGGAATCTTTTCCGTCGCAAACTTGCGACGGAATCTTTTCCTCGCAAGTTTGCGAGGGAAACAACTTCCGTCGCAAATTTTAATTAATATTTTCTTAATTTATTTTAATTTCGTAATTGTTAAATTGATTTTTTATTTTAATTTGTAATTTAAAAAAATAAAAATTAAAAGAAAAAAATTAAATAAATATTAAAATTAAATAAAATATTAATTCAAATATCATAAAAATTATTCATAAATAAAATTAAAAATAGACAAAAAAAACGAAAACTAAAATTCGTCGGATGGTCCCGATCCGCCCTGTCCCGATCCGCCCTGTCCGTCCTGTTGTTGACGCAAACGGTCCATAAGCTCCTTGAGCTTCGGATCCGAGTTGCCCAAATAGTCGAACATCTGTTCGAACAGGGCAACCTTCGTCTCCTGTGCAGTCAACTTCTCCTTCAACGTAGCGACCTCGTTGGAATCCTGAAGCTGACTTGAAGCAGAACCGCAAACATAACCGCTCCCAGTATCGATTTGGGATTGAAGAGAACCAACCCCAATCATCTTCCCCTTTCTACGGGGAGCGGACTGAAAAACCAAAAAAAACATTGAAATTAATAAACCAACAATATACATAGGTAAAAAATAAGTTGAACTAAAAAAATATGGTACAAATTTACCTGAACAAAAAGCTTGTTCTTTACGGCCACATAAGAACCAGAACCGATGCTGTCGGGATCATCATTCTGAGTCAACTCTTGTAGTTTTGAGTTGACGTCGTTGTAGAGCTCCTCAGAATCGTCATCCAAGAAAGTGCCATCCGGCCTCCGTTTCGTATACGCGAGGACTTCCAGCAAATCTGTCTCAGATTCCCCTCTTTCCTCGGCCTATGAAATAAATTTTGATTCGATTAGATAAATACGGAAAAAATGAAAAAAAAAAAATAAAAGAAATAGAAATATTTTTTAAAAATAATTTGAGAAAAACTTACAAGCATTCGGCCGCGGGCTAAGAATGAAGTTCGGCCGGAGCGATGAGTAGAATGTTTGCTCTTCGCTCGAGCGGCCTTACTGTTCCCACTCCTCTTCTGGTGGTCAGGATCCAACCAATATGCAACCAAGCCAGCCCACACGTTCGGGTCAAAGTGAGTTGGCTTGGCGTCATCTCCCTTAGCGAGCCACAACTTCTTCCACCGAGAAACCATATCAGGCAACCGATCACGGACTTTGGCACAAAACTCATGGTAGACTATGGCGGTAAAACCAGATTCCCAGTGATACTTGCGCTTCAAAAAAAAAATCAAATAACAATAATACAATGTTAGTTATTAGCAATTAAAAAATATTTTTAAAAAGTAAATACGAATCAAACTCGTACTTACCGCAAAAGTAGTGAACCAGCGTTGAAGAACGAGTTCCTTTACATCCCTCCACCGGGCAATAGGATCTTTGTAATCCTTTTCAAAAACTTCCGTAACCGCAGAAGCGACGGATGAATCATTAGTGAACCTGAAAAAGAAAACAATAGACTTTAACTTTACAAAATGTATAATATAAAATAAAATAAAAAACTATAAAAATTAAAAAGATATATCAGAAAGTCTTCGGTGGGCGGTGTGGATGAAGGTTAGGGAGGTGATGATGACCAGGCTCATCTAATATCTCCCTAACCGCCGCATAAAATGGGGCTCTAGAGGCCTCAAATCTGGCCTCAAGTGCGGCTGCGGGACGAGGTGGGGATGGAGACCGAGACCGGGTCTGCTGCTCCTCCCGGCCCGTAGAACCATGGGAACTACTAGTAGGGTTCCCATGACCAAGAGAGAAGGAAGGAGAACGAGCACCACGGGAACCCCCGGAACCTCCGGATCCCTGACTCAGGAACTGCCGGTAAGAGTTTTGTTGCTCCATCTGCAACAAATAAAAAAGTGAAATTAGCAATTTTAAAAAAATTATTCCCAAAAAATATTCTAATTATCACACAATTTTTATAAAATTACTATATAAACTAATAATTAAAATTACTAACCTAAAATCTAAATTCCGAAATTAATCTAATGAAATGAACAAATTAAATTTTAGAAACTCAAAAAATTCTTACTAAAACTATTATAATCACAATCTAAAATTCTAAATTCTAAAATTGTAAATTCTAAAACTCTAAATTCTAAATTCCGAAATTAATCTAATGAAATGAACAAATTAAATTTTAGAAACTCAAAAAATTCTTACTAAAACTATTATAATCACAATCTAAAATTCTAAATTCTAAAATTGTAAATTCTAAAACTCTAAATTCTAAAACTCTAAATTCTAAAACTCTAAATTCTAAATCTAAAATTCTAAATTCTAAAACTAATGTAATAATTACAATTTTCAATCTAAAAACTTTTACAATTTTTTGTAAAATAATTCTAACAAACTTATATCTTCAAAATAAGTAGCTAAATTATCCCAAACTAATCCAATGTTAATTATCAAATTCACCTAAACAATACTCATAACAATTTACATCTAAAATTCCTTAATCTAAAACTAATCCGGAAATATGCTAAGGGAATAACATTACTCACTTAATGGCTTGCGGTGGCTGAAGAGAGGCGGTGCGTTGGGGCAGAGCGGCCGAGATGAAACGGCGGATCTGCGGATGCGGGAGAAGGACACGACGCCGGAGAAGACGCCGGAGAAGATGGCGGCGGCGGGAGAAGGACAAGATGGCGGCGGTGGGAGAAGGAGACAGGCCGGAGAAGACGCGGCGGCGTGAAGAGCGACGGCGGCCGAGAGAAAACGAAGAAAACGAGGTCGGCGGAAGACGGAGAAGACGCAGCGGCGGCGGGAGAAGGAGAAGACGCGGCGGCGTGAAGAGCGACAGCGGCGTGAAGAGCGACGACGACCGAGAGAAAACGAAGAAAACGAGGTCGGCGGAAGAAGGAGAAGACGCGGCGGCGGCAGGAGAAGGAGAAGACGCGGCCGCGTGAAGAGCGACGGCGGCCGAGAGAAAACTAAGAAAACGAGGTCGGCGGAATTACGACGGCGGGGCGGCGTAAGTTTTCGGAGAGGCAGGGTCGGTTTGAGCGAAGCTCAAACCCGCGCCCTCATATTTATAAAGATTTTGTGCCGTCGCAAATCCATCGCAACTTTGCGACGGATTTGCGATGGTATGGGGCATTTCCGTCGCAAATCCATCGCAAAGTTGCGATGGATTTGCGACGGAACGAAAGATGGAAACCCTAATCCGTACAAACTTGCGATGGATTTGCGACGGAAATGCCCCATTCCATCGCAAATCCGTCGCAAAGTTGCGATGGATTTGCGAGGAAAACGTTGGAAACCCTAATCTGAACACGATTTAGGGTTTCCAACGTTTTCCTCGCAAATCCGTCGCAACTTTGCGACGGATTTGCGATGGAATGGGGCATTTCCGTCGCAAATCCATCGCAATTGTGGAAGCCCTAATTTTTGCGACGGAATTGCGAGGGAACGGGGCATTTCCGTCGCAATTCCGTCGCAACTTTGCGACAGAATTGCGAGGGAAACTTGTTTAGGGTTTACGGTTTAGGGATTTGACTACGGGGGGTTTAGGGTTTGTTGATAATGAATATATATGCTTATTAGTGAATGAATTTCAATATTCCTATAGATATTGAACATTCATACATATATATATATATATAGTCGATGTTTCAACAAAACCGTTTGTACTGTTATATACGTCGTAAGCTTCAATGAGCTTGATATCTACGGAGTTGAAGAGAAACCTATTTTATTTAGTAAAAAGCTTTTTGGGTTCAATTATACAGTAGAAAATAAGATTATATTACCCTTGCTATACGAAAATCCCTAAACCCTAACCCTAAAACTGTATTTTTTGGGTTTCCATCGCAATTCCATCGCAAATTTGCGATGGAATTGCGATGGACTTTCAAAAATTTTATATTCCATCGCAATTCCATCGCAAATTTGCGATGGAATTGCGATGGAAACCCAAAAATTACATAATCCATCGCAATTCCGTCGCAAATTTGCGATGGAATTGCGATGGACTTTCAAAAATTTTATATTCCGTCGCAATTCCGTCGCAAATTTGCGATGGAATTGCGACGGAAACTCAAAAATTACATAATCCATCGCAATTCCATCGCAAATCCGTCGCAAAATTTTCAATGTCACTTGATAACGGCGCTTCTGTTAACCGTACACTCTTTCACCGACTTCCTAAGAAACCCCAATCCCTCTCATTTTTCATCGATTTGCCTGTTAAATTCATCAACTTTCATCAACTTTCAGTGATTGGCAAGTACCACATACGTTGGTAAGGGACCCGCCTCCTTCCAGTAGTGGGTTTGTATCTCGGCTTCCCACAAAATCGACATTCCTGCAGCTTATCATCATCTTTCCAGAAAATCATGCAATTGTCAATGCATACGTTAATCATTTCGTAAGGTAACCCAAGACCCGCAACCAACTTCTGTATTTCATAGTAATTACCAGCAGACAGATTATCTTCCGGTAAATACTCTTGAAATAGTTCAGCCCACTTATCCATGTTACTTTCGCTGCTGTTATCTTCACTTTTAATTGTCATCATCCTAGCTGCTAGTGACAATCTAGAAATTCCCTCTCTACACCCCTCGTAAAGTGGTTGATTTGCAGCATCTAACATATCGTAAAACTTTTGTGCATCGATGTTGGGTTCTTCCAAAATTGCTTCCGGTGGATTATCAGCAAAAACAGGGGTAGTTTCATGAAATGCATCTGTAACCATATCATGAAACCTATTCCCTTGCTGATACCCACCATCATTCCCCAATATATCAGGATGACCATAATCGTAGCTAGCGTTATAATTATGTTCCTCAACCGGTACCCATTGACTCGAACCACTATTTCCCGCTTCATAGTGCGTAGTATTATAATGATTTTCCCCATGAAAATACCATACATAATAGTTTGGAACAAACCCTCTATTAAATACATGTGTTTTAGCAGTATCAACAGCGATATATTTTTTGTTCCTACATTTCGCACAGGGACAAAATATTTTACCAGTTTGCATTGCTTGTGGTTCGTTTCGTGCTTGGTTAAAGAATCCATGTAATCCTTCAACGAACTCTCTCGTCACTTCGCCGGTCACCGGATCTCTTTGATTGTACATCCAGCTTCGTAACTCGTATAATCCGTAACTCATTTTTTTAGTGTTTTGGTTTTCTCTTCTTCTCTTTCTTTTTTTCCTCTTTTTCTCTTCTTCTCTTTTTTTTTTTTCTCTTCTTTGTTTTTCTTTGTATTGGTGTGAATTGTGACGTGAGTTCGTCGGCTATTTATAGAATCAGAAATTTGTTTGCGATGGATTTGCGATGGATTTGCGATGAGATTTTGCGACGGATTTGCGAGGGAAATAAATTTGCGAGGGAATAGCGACTGTTTTGCGACGACTTTGCGACGGAATTGCGACGGAATTGCGACGGAAACTTCCATCGCAATGAGTTAGGTGAACTTCGTTTAACACGTGCGCACCTAACTCATCGCATGTCGGCCAACCACTTTCCCTCGCAAATCCGTCGCAATATTGCGACGGATTTGCGAGGAAACAAAGAATTTTTTCTGTCCCTCGCAATTCCCTCGCAATTTTGCGAGGGAATTGCGATGGATACAAAAAAAATTTAGGGTTTAGGGTTTCGTCTTTTCAAAATAAAAGTGTTTACGATAACAAAATCCTACATTTGTAACTGATAATTGAATTTTAAACGATCTACACTACTAAAATATATTTCTCTGAAACTCCTTACGGTATCGAACTCATTTAGGCTTATGATATATTAAACATTACGGAAGATGTTCGTTAAACACGAATTATATGTATATCTATACGTACAAATGTATTATCAATATAAAACATTTATCATATTCACATTCACCCTTTAATAAACATACACAGTAATCTATAAAACACTAATTTAGAACTTTATATACCCTAAACCCTAAACCAAAAATTCCGTCGCAAATCCATCGCAATTTGCGACGGATTTGCGACGGAAATGTCCCATTCCATCGCAAATCCACCGCATTATTGCGACGGACTTGCGATGGAATAGGGGATTTCCCTCGCAATTCCGTCGCAATGTTGCGACGGATTTGCGAGGGAAAGTTCCATCGCAATTTGCGACGGATTTGCGACGGAAATGTCCCATTCCATCGCAAATCCATCGCATTATTGCGACGGAATTGCGATGGAATAGGGGATTTCCATCGCAATTCCGTCGCAATAATGCGATGGATTTGCGAGGGAAAGTGGTTGGCCGACATGCGATGAGTTAGGTGCGCACGTGTTAAACGAAGTTCACCTAACTCATTGCGATGGAAGTTTCCGTCGCAATTCCGTCGCAAAGTCGTCGCAAAACAGTCGCTATTCCCTCGCAAATTTATTTCCCTCGCAAATCCGTCGCAAAATCTCATCGCAAATCCATCGCAAATCCATCGCAAACAAATTTCTGATTCTATAAATAGCCGACGAACTCACGTCACAATTCACACCAATACAAAGAGAAGAGAAAAAGAAGAAAAAAAGAGAGAGGAACAAAAAAACCACCAAAAAAATGAGTTACGAAGCTAGCCGGGTGTACAATCATTTTCTTACACCACGGTGGATTTTCTTTTTTACCCTAAGAAAATCCACCTCCATCTTGTTTACCCCATGTTGAATCTCTGTGGACATGAGATAATTAAGAAGGATGACGGTACGTTGATCTCTTCCTAATTATCTACTTTCCACAGAGGATCAACAGGGGATAAATGGGATGGAGGTGAATCGTCTTGGGGTAAATCTATTGGAGGATTGTGATAGATAATGCTGAGAAAACTGATATTCGCTCCAATATGCAACTAAAGGTAATAATGATTGGTATTCCAAAATGGATCGTCGCTATATGATGTTGTTGGATAGTTGTAGAGAATATGGGGATTTATATCCGAGCTGAGAGTGAGAGATAACCCACTGAGGTGTATTAGGTATGAAGTTGATAACGGAGGATACGATATATAAGCGCTTATATATCGTATCCTCCGTTATCAACGTCATACCTAATACACCTCAGTGGATTATCTCTCACTCTCGGATATAAATCCCCATCTTCTCTACTAGTATCCAACAACATCATATTTTGCGACGGAATTGCGATGGAATGTGAAATTTTTAGGTTTCCATCGCAATTCCGTCGCAATTTTGCGAGGGAATTGCGAAGTCATCGCTGTCCATCGCAATTTTGCGACGGAATTGCGATGGACTGTTTAATTTTTAGGTTTCCATCGCAAAATCGTCGCAAATTTGCGATGGATTTGCGATGACTTCTCAAATCCCTCGCAATTCCATCGCAAATCCCTCGCCATTCCATCGCAAGACCGTCGCAAAATTGCGACGGAAACATTTCCATCGCAAACTTGCGACGGATTTGCGATGGCTTCTTATTCCGTCGCAAAACCGTCGCAAATCCGTCGCAAAGTCGTCGCAAATTTGCGACGGAAATTTTCCGTCGCAAAGTTCCTTCGCAATGAGCCTGTTTTCTTGTAGTGCATAAACGTGTAAGTGCAATGCATTCCCCGGCAACGGCGCCAAAAACTTGATGTGTGCCAGACATGGGTGTGGTATATATGCAAGTAATAAAAAGCCTAAGCTAAACATGGTTGCAAGTGCACAACATGTTGTTGTAGTACTTAGGGGTCGATCCACAAGAGAATGCGAATTACACACTACACATTTGTAAAGATTTGGTTAAGCTAAATCAATAATATGCAAGGGGTTTTGTATTTTGTTTTATAAGGGAAAATTAAATAACAAATGCAAACTTTACAAACATCATTATTGAGCAAAGGATAATCCGCAAAAGACATAAGCCA
>JAIUCV010002824.1:0-40928 GCA_026724425.1 Erythrophleum ivorense | reverse complement strand
ATTCACATGTGTTTCCTTTCTTTTTTCACTCTGTCTTTTATAATTTAACATTGTCGTATATGACATTTTTGTAGAAGAAAGGCATCTCGATGATAAATGAAGAGGAAAGAGAGAAGGAAATCATTTTAATGACATTGGTCCTTTATACCTCTACAAACTAAAGTAAATAGCCATGTACTAGATTCTAGAGAAAATGAAGTTACTCTTGGACAGGTTACAAGATCTAATTTAATAATGCAAAACACCAAAAGCTTTGTTGATTCCACCGTTTCATAGTCCAGTGAGGAACTAGTCATCAACTCTGTTCTGAATGAAATGTACTTTTGACTATTAGCTATTCTTTGATAGTGCACTCTGTATTTATTTTTGATGGCCTTCTGTGATCCATCATATTTAAATGCAATCAATTAAGATAAGCTCTTCTCTTGAAGGTGAGAAAAATAATGTATCGCTAATTTCACTTCCTTTAGATAACATATTTTTTTGTTGATTTTAGATTCCTTATAAGAGAGGTAATTGGACTACAAGATTATCTTTTCCAACCATTCCACAAGAATTTGTTGTCTTCTAACTGGAAATCTGTTTGAGGAACCAGTCACTACAGAGACTGGTCAAACCTTCGAACGAGCAACCCTCAAGTCATGGTTCGACAAGGGACACAGAACATGTCTGATAACAGAAGCTACTTTAAATCGTTTGATTCATAATTGGAAGTCAGAACATTTAAGTCAACTCTTGCTGGATTGCACTTCTCAAATCTTAAAAAATTCAAGGGAATATAAGTTAAGACAAAGGGATGAGACTGTTACTTTCAGAGTTGAGAGTTTTTTCACTGTGTTAAATGAAGAAGACAAGAAGACCTACTCAAAGCATCTCGTGTCCTTGGGGGTTTTGGCATTTCTTCTTCAGAGGTTTGAATTGGGAAATTTGGAAGAGAAAGCACACGTGGCAGTTGCTAAATTTTATTGGAGCAGACTGCTGTTGCATATATCAGATAGCAAGAGAGAATAACAAGAATGTCTTCTTGGGCTTCTTCACAGCAAGGAGGTTGGTCGAAGAACTAACGCAATATTATTGCTTACCGAACTTCATTAAAAAGGTCAAGCCGAATAATGCATACTTCTTTGTAGATTTATTATGCAAAGGATGAATTTTAAGTGTTGTCTACTTATCTATTTATTTATTTATTTATTTTAACTACAGTTTAAGTATGCAGTCTAAAAAATTTAATTTTATAACAAATAAACATTATTTCCAAAACTTAAAAGAAGACAAGTTTAAATATTGCTTATCTTTTTTATTTTATATAACAATTTAAATATGTAACTTATAAAATTTAATTTCACAACAAATAAAGTTGTTCTCAATAAACTTCTACAAAAATTAGCACCAAAAGTCTCCATTTCTTTCAATTTTTTTTTTCTAAATATTTATAATAAGAGCTTGTTTATATAAAACTTTTTTCCTTTCCTAAATTGGCTAATCTCTACCAGCAAGCATAAGTACTCTATTTTTTTTTCTATTGAAGTCTTCAATTTTTATTTATCATATTATTTATTTATAGTAATTTTAATTTGGTTTTTTTATTCTATTTAAGTCTTCTATATTTTCAAATTTATTTTTTATAACAAAAATATCTGAATTTGAAAATTTCAAATTCTTTCAGTTATTATATATTATTTAAATCAATTTACAGTTTTATAATATTTTATTACATGTATTTGTTCAAAATTTTATAATTTCTTATGTAAATTACTTACTGAATTTAAAATACTCCACATTATTGGGCTATGATTATATTTAATTATTTTTTTCTAAAGTTTGGCAATCCAAATAAGTCCACCAAAAAGAAAAAAGATAAAAGAGGTATGGGATAAAAATCGAAGGATTTTCCACCATTTTTAGCTCAGCCCTCCATTCAATTTAGAACACAGGCTCTTTCGCAGAATAGGAAGGCAGGGAAGCGCGAAAAAGGAATGCTCTCTTGGAATTTAGGGCAGAAGCAAAAACCCATCAAGAAAAGACTGGCAAAGGCAAACAGAAATTGGAGACTGGAGAAGTCAAAGAGCGAAGGAGCGAAAGCGAGGAGCAACAAGAGAAAGAGGTTTTGATTTCCCCTAGCTAACCATTTCTTTCCTTCTGTGTTTTCATTTTGATTAAGACTAGTTTGTGATTTCTTTCCCCTAGGTTTCGATTTCATTTTCTGATTCAATATATAGGTTTGATTGAGTGAGTTTTTAATTTCTAATTTAATATTGCGTCTCTTGAGGTGCTTGAAGGAATAGGAATGAAACTCAAGGCGTGAGCTTATTTTAAGCTTCAGATAGTTTGGAATTTGTTTCTCTGATGTGGCAGCCTTATGATCACTAGGGCTGCTTCTTGATGATGTGCCCTCTTCGCCTTCCCAATAGCACTGCCCTCTTTGCTATGAACAGAAGATAGTTGTTTTTGGTACAATCAAACATACTAATAGCTAATATTTGGATGGATGGTTGGCATGTGTTATTTTTAAATTTACTGTTCTTATGGCGCCTTTCCTTTTTATTGTTTCAACGTAGTGTGTTGGATATTTTATGCAATATTATTGCTTTAAAAAAAACAAAAGGTTGATTTAGCCATGCGCACGCCTGAGCGCCCAAGCTCAGCGCCAAGGGGAGGTGCTATTCAAGGCTAGCAGCTCTCACGCCATGAGAGGTGCTGCCTCCAATTAGGTGCTGAAGGGCATGCACCTGTGACGCTTTTTCCTTCATTCCAAGCAAGCGGCCAAGGCGCCTGTGTTTGGAAGCCCCCAAAAAGAAAAAAAAAAAAAAAAGGGAAGGATTGGCTTATAAGCCCAGTCCAAAAATTTAAAAATAATAATAGAATAAAATAGGAAACTATAAAACCCAATCTCAGAAGCCTAACCCAACTTTGAAGATTTATGAATAGGGTAAAGTGGTTATTCTTATTTTAAAATATTATCTAGGTATTGTTGTAAATGTAATAGTTCAAATGACTAAATTGATGGGCTTTAGGATTGTTTTTTTTTAATTTTCTTTAAGAATTCTTTTGGATTTGAATAGTGCTTTTTATCTGCTATTATTTTTTTAAAGGGCTTGCGGCTATTATATTTTTTGAGTTGTAAAGTTAACTAGTTAACTTTGACATATAACTTAATTAATGACTTTATAAATGCACTTAATATTATTATAAGTTATGATTTATTAATATATTTGAGTAGTGATATGAGTGACCTACTTAGCACATTTAATGATTATTATGTCTTATAACTTTATAATTATTATGTTTAAATAGTTAATTTATATGTCAAATGTTATTCCAAATTTACATTTATCTTTTTTTTTTATATAGTATATTTTTTTACCCCTACTTTAGTGCCTTGTTTCACTCAAACATGCACCTTTGGCCCAAGGCGTTAAGGGTACCTTTTGCCTTTGACTACCCTGCTTCCAATTTCCTGAAGCCAAGTGCTTTATACTTTTACTCTTTTCAAAACCATCCAATGATCTTTTTGTCAAGTTTTTCTTAGTAATATGAACAAATAATTCTATAATTGTTTTATCACTTATTTGTTTCTGGGGCATGAGAAAATTATTGGCATTAAAAGTATTCAACGTTTCTATTTGAATTTTAGATTTGATGCTCAAATTAACTAAGTATAATTCTTGATGTTTGTGCTCAGTGATTAAAGTTTGATTTCGCCTAGAAAGAGACGTGATTGGCATAGAAAACAAGGGGACCTTGTATATGTAAGCTTGATAGACACTCAAGCTTATTTAATTCCAATATATGTTGGAGGTGACAACTTCAAATTAGAAACTAACTCCATTAACTTTCTTTATTCATATTAGATTCAAAATTTCACATTTTGTTATAGTTCAAATCAAGATCATATTTGCCTGCTTGTAGAAAATCTAGCAAAGTTTTCCTTAAAATTGAGGCATCTTGAATTATCTAGTCAACCAATCAAATAATAACAAAGAGAGGTCGTTCTTATTAACAACAATAGAACATAACATAAGGTATTAGAATCTTGCTTGTTGCTTACAAAGATGACTCTAGAATACAAGCATAAATCCATATGAAAAACAATTAGCGATATACATTGAACAATTTATCGATGGCTCACTATCAACTTTACTCCCGACTTAGACATTATTTGACTATCTACAATAATAAATAAAAGAATGAGCTGCACAATTAGTGAATAAAAAATAAAGCACAATAATTGGAAGGACAATCATAGATTTTCTTTTAAAAATAGTTTTGCTAGCACATTAATAAAGGATTAAATGAAAATTTGAAAGTGACATGCTTAAGTGTAGAAGAGAAAAAATCGGTGTTTAAGATAAAAAAATTCATAGACATATTATTTGAAAATTAATTAGTATTACCATAATAAAAATAGATAAAAAGTATGCCAAGCATGTTAATGGCAAGTTCAATTATGATATATTAGTTAGTTGATTTATAAAACCTCATATAAAGAAGTTAACATACATCAAGAAATAAATTAAGGCATATAAAGGAGTTTCTTGTCAAGATTGAAAAATAACTATAATAAGACACAATTAAAAATAGTTTGAGGAAAATTATAAAAAGAAAATCTTAAATTTGAACAAATTATTAAACAATAGTTGAAAACCATTATTTATCAATTAAAAACTGTTTAATGTTATTATAGAAAACCATTTCATATATACCTTTGAAAAGTTTGTATAGAATTCTAATTTATAGCATATTTCACATTTTAATATGGGTACACCGCCTATAAGGATAAATAACTGAATCAACCGTGAGCAATCATCCCATGAACATACAAAGAGCAATCTAGTTCAATATTCTTTAGATAGTTGTCTACAAATTCACGTGGAGATATTATAGGTGCATCAAAAGATAACAGAACTGTTGTTAGTAACCAACATTATATACAATCCTAACTTATAAGAACATAATTAATGGGAAGAACATATAGTATATTCTTATAAATCTTCCAAATATCAAAGTCTATCTTATGACTATAGGTATACAAATATTACTTTAACATACATAACCCACCCAAGTATCTCACACATTTATTTATAAATTCATATCAGATTTCATGTATCCATATTAGCTTGGAGATTTATAAACATATATTTGATAACTCATATTTGAAGGAATAAGCATATCATACACAAACTTGTAGTCAATTTGGTAAGAGGCATAGGGGTCACTTGAACGATTCTCACATAGTTATAGCATGATGAATGCTTTGGCAATTCCATTTTCTAAATGAGCACATAAGTCATTATATAATTTCATATTTGTTTAAATATCGTAATCATATATAGCATATCAAATATGAAAAATTTATACTTATTTATAACATACAAGAAGGTACTATCTAGGAAGCTCATCTTATGGACACAAGCACAAACAATAAACAAAAAAGATTCAACAAAAAAGAAGAAGATATATTGCTTTATAGTCTACTCATTGTGAAATCTAAACAATATAAGTGTCATCCTTTACGTCATCAAACCATCGTCAAATCCCTCTAATGGGAAATACTGGATATGTTCCTAGACACAATTATAATGACACTTATAAATGTGAGAAACAAAGCAAAAACCTTCTCTTATACCTTATGTTATCAAGCTAGTTTATACTAGATTAATTACCACTCTTAGCTCAACTACCTCCAAGTCTCTTACACAACCTAACTTGTTTTAATTAGTACCATCCCACTTAGATTAGTAGATAACTTATTCACCAATTCAAGAGTTTTAGAATTTGTCTTAAGGGGTTAAGATCATGGAATTATATAGATAAATTTCCCGTCCTTGTCTACCATCCCACTTAGTCTAGTTTTTTTTTTTTTACTTTCTCATTAATTCCCAATCCTAATGTTAGCCCTCGTTTAATATTCAATTTACTTTGTTAATTTCTAGTCAATATTTGTTTTAGTTCCATGTTTAGCTTACTTTAATTATACCATTTTTTCATATTGATTTACAATAATATAAAGAGTATTGAGTATTACCTTAGAATTATAGTTAAAGGTTGTGGTAAGTAAGCACCACACCCAAATGCCCAATTAGAGGCTTTTCTACACCTATAAAGTTTCCATCTGTAAGTTTACCAAAATTAAAATTCCAAGAACTATGACTTTGGGATTTACAATAGTTGAAAAAAAAGGATTCTGCCACATTTTGTTGATTTTTCCAAGTGCTTTTCAACTCCTTGGCTCATAACCCAAGTCAACAAGGTCAATGGACCTTCAATCCATATCTCAGGTCAACATAAGATTTTTGGGATAAATAGGCTTAGACCAAAGATAGATTGCAAGAGGTTGCATGGTTTGTTAAAGAGGATCTATAATAGAACAGGATAGGTGCTAGGAAACAAAAAAGAACTCACTAATTTGAGAGTTGAAAACACTAAAGTCATAGATTTTAAAAAAAAGGAAACAATTGTAGGGAATCACACTCCCTTCTCACTTGTGTTTTTTTTTCCTTTTCACCTAGATTATTTTACCAAGCCCCAAAAACCATGTTTATGGTCCTTTTATCAAGAGTTTATAAATGAATGTTTGTCTTGATTTGAGAGGGTTTACATTTGGTTGTGTGAAATATATGTGTATGATTTAAGAAATATTAGCATTATGAAGGTTTATTATTAATCTGTGAGCTTCATTGAATATATTAGGAGAAAAAGAAAGATAAATACCCTAAGAAAGAAAATTATGATATATCAAAAGTATGGCCATGTTACAAGCCTTAAAGACTTGATAATTTGTAGGTTATGCATGGTTTTCACTAGAAGAAAAGAATAGAAACATATGCTTATTGTAACAACCGGGAAAAAGAAAAGAAAAGAAAAAAGCTGAAAATTTTCGAAGGCTGAAAATTTCTAAGTCTACTAGTTATAGCCTAGCTATAGCGAATGTATCTATTCTCTATAGCGAGAAATGGTCTAGCTATAGCGAGAGTGCCTTTTAGCTATAGCGAGTGCGGGCATCCTATACAAAAACCAAGGCGTTGCTCGCCGTAGCACGTCATAGCGAAAGCGAGGGTCTGGAACTGATACGAGCTCACCGTAGCGAGGGTTATTCTTCGCTATAGCGAGGGTAAGTTCGAAAAAGCGTGAAAAAAAAGAGAATTTGACTTCTTAAAGAGTCTAGATTCATTCTTTCTCTGCAAACCGACCTAAGCTTCGACCAAGAAGAGAGAAGAGGGCTGTGGAGAGAGAGAGAGACCTAGAGAAGGAAGGGGAACAAGCAAGAAGGTGAGTAAGCTTGAGGTTTCCATAGCTTTTCTTTTTAGCATGTTGTTCTTCTCTCTTTGCCCTCTCTTTCTATGGTTTTGGTAGTTAAGTTGGGTTTGGTTCAGAAGAGGGGAAATGGAAAACCACTCTTGAAGAAGGGTAGAATTCATGTATCTTCACTTCTTCTTCCTTGCTTTCCTTTTTGAGAGCTTAAGAGAGGAAGGAGAGTGAGTGGAATTCTAGAGAGAGAATCCCTAGTTTCTTACATGAGTAGTAGGGGTTTGCTTCGATGAAGAGCCCCTTTAGTTTTGTGAGTACTTATTTGAGTTATGAGAGAATAATCCCATGCTCTTTGTTGTGCTTAGGCTCAAACGAAGCAACTCTATCTAGTTGTGAGTGTGAAATCAAGAAGGGATAAGAGAAATTAAAAGGGAAGGCTTGTGTTAGCCAATAAGATAGCTCTCCACTCTTTCTTATTGCATTTTTGGATGTGTAATAGTCATTGTATGCTTGTGTATGTACTTGTATGATGAGACATGCCATTTGATGTTGCCTTGATGCATTGGTGCTAATATGCTTATAATATGAATTGTGGAAATTGCTCAGGTGAGGTGGTGCCGAAAAACCTTTAAGACGGGTGAGGTGGAGCCAAAAGTCCCTAAACTAAGGGTGAGGTCAATCCAAAAGTCCCAATACTCGGGTGAGGCTAGACCAAAAGTCCCTAGAGCTTAGTCTTGGCATTGATATGATATTCATGGCATGGAAAGCATGTGTTGTGTAATTGTGAATGGTTTGCATGCTTTGACTTGTTATATGCCTTGATTGCTTTCTTGAATGAGTATGAGCTATTGAGATTCCCTGAATCTCACCCCCTTCCCTCTCCCATCTTAACATCTTAGGTGGAGCTCAAGGAGAACTAAGTGCACACCAAGGAGTCTAGTTGAGAATGCTTAGAGAATTGTGTAGTTCTTTTAGTTCTTTTGTTGTAAAGAGGTGCCAAAATGAATATGTACCTATTATTTTTTAGTTGTAAATATGTGAGCACATGTAAACATATGTATAAGTGATGTATAAACGATGTATAGAGTCAAAGCAATGGAAATGTAGAATTTGGCCCTTTTGTGGCTTATATGGAATATTGTATTTTATTCCGTAGCATAGTAAATTTGAAATGTATGATGACTTGGATCATTTGGGTAATTCATATATGCTATGTTTGTACTTTCAAACTTGCCCAAGAGATGCTAGAGCATGTGGGAGGCCATTTGGACCCACTTTGAACCATTTTGGATGCCAAAACTTTTATATTTGTGAGCTCCGTCAAAGTATGGCCAAATGAACTATTCTTAATATGGAATTTGGCATGCCTCTAGAGCCTATTGAGAGCTTCTTGAGAAGTTAAAGTGGGTAATATTTGGAATTCTAGGGAATATTTGGCGAATTGTTGAAGTTTGAAAATTTTAATGGTTTTGGTCATGGTATGGTGCAACTAGTCTGAAAATGAATCAATGTCATTCATGGACCAAATGGTGTCCAATTGTCATGAAATTTTATGAGCATAAACTAGATATCTACAGTTACCTATACCAACTAGAAGCACCTCAATTGGAGGTCTGTAGAGGGAGAAACGACTTTCTGAAGTTTTGCATCAGTATCAGGGAGGCTTTCCGACCTTCGTTACTATTCCATCAGTTTTCGAGGTCCAAGAGCTCCTGAACTGATCTATTTTTCTCCTCTAGTTAACATCTGTAGCTTTCCAAATTGGTATAGTTTGCCCAGATTAGATTTTTGTGGAATTAATTACGAATTTTCGAAGTTCATGACAGTAAACTGCACCAGTACCAGGGACAGCCAGACCTCTGTCTCTTTTTTTATGTCAATGATGGTCCAAACGCTGAGATTGTGATTGGGAGTTATTTTTATGTGAAGTTAACATCCAAAGCTTTCCAAAGAGTTATGATTTGCTTGATTCCCATTTTTCTAGAATTAGTTATGCTTTTCCAAAGTTAGAGCAAAAAATCTGACTTTTGGGCTCATTGGAGAAATTGCATTTTCTTGGTTTTTGACTTCATACCCATGGTTTATGAGTTGTTTGAGGTTATGTACAAGTTGTATAAATGATGTTTGAGTAGAGAATATGAATGATGGATTCACGGGACCCACGGGGCAAAATATGATTGGTTAAACCCCGACTTAAAGTAGTAAAATACCACGGTTTCGGTCATTTTTCTTGAAAATCATATGGAATCAAACCTAGAGGGAGATGAATTGGAGTTAAGTTATTATGGTGTTACACATAAAGCTCTTATGGTAAAGGTTTGATATGTAGTTTGATTTGCATAAATTACTCTTAATGCTAACAATTAGACCTTTGCATGGTTATTCACACACACACTCATGAGATTAGAAGGTTGCTCATTAGTTATTGAACTCTGAGACTTGTACGTGTTATTTTCATTTCTTATTAGTCTTATATCTTAATGCAATAGTTGAGGGTAGCATTCTAACACCTCTAGGATATGAATGCTTGAATAGGTAGGAAAATGTTTGTTGGTTTGATTTTGTTTCAGGATAAGCAAAAGCTAAAGTTTGGGAGTGTGATAAGTTCTAATTATACCTATATTTCTGTATCTATTTTGGGAACTTATCATAAGCTTTTGGCTATTTTCTAGTATTTTAGTGTATTTTCCTTTATTTTTATATTTTACGTAAATAATTAATAAATTAAGTTTTTAGTTATTTTTAATAATTTTTAGTAATTAAAATAAATTTTATGGGAATGTGTTTATCTGTGTAGGAATGGACTTGAATTAAGTCAGATTTGAGCTAAATTAGATAGTCAAAAGGTTGATCAAAGCTTAAATAGAGTGTTTTGGCAACTGCAAAAAGTGCTTTTTACACAAATGCAATGCAAAGGTTTCAAGTACCCTAGTGTGACCTTTGCATAGCTACAAATGGGACATTTTGCATAGTTGCAATACAACTCCCCTAAAACCCTAGGACTAGTTATTTGCATAGATGCAAAAGGTACATCTAGCATAGTTGTGATACATGTGAAACACAAAAATGATGCATCCAACAATCCATTCTCTCTCATTTGCCTATAAATACCACATATGACATAGAGAAAAAGGGGAGAGACATCAATAGAGTACCAAAGTGCTACAGAGTACCTATTTGAAGATTTGGACTAGAAGGTTGAAGATATAAATCTTCTGTGGTCAATTGTTTACAACACTTGTCTTAAGCAATGTCTCCCTGTCTCTATAATTTATTTTTTATTTGTCAATTCCAATTTATTGTATTAATTTAGGATTAGATACTTCAGCACTGATGCATGAAGTTTTGCAATTTTATGATTTTATTATATATGGAGTATGCATTTATGCTTAATGTATCTGTTGATATTATTCATGATTTGGATTGATTATTATTATTTAATGGCATCCTCTAAGGACTTGTTGGGCAATAATAATAATTTTAGTTTATAGATAATACCGCAATTAAGTTTGCATGTAATTGGGTCCATTATGTTAACTAATTACATATAAATGTCAGATGATTAATGCATCCCTTTTGTTGTCTATAATGAGTGTAGCTTAATAATTCACCACCACTAAGTTATTATATTTGCTAGAAAATTGCATATTGGAAACCTCTTCTTTATTTCTTTTGTTCTATTTTCAAGTGCTAATTATTGATTGAATTAGGCTTCTAATTTGAAAATTCAAACCATGGTTGAAGGCATGTTGATAATATTGCTTTTGTATATGAATCCTTCTTATGAGAAATTTGAAGTATAGAAATTATATATTATTAATAACAATTTCATGATAATGTTCTTTTGGTTGAAAGCTAATGTTGACTTCATGTATGGTAATAGATTTATAGGGAAATTCATGGTTGTGTAAATGAATTTAGCCATACATTTTTATCTTTTTGTGGTTAAATAAAGTTAATGGCTATACAAGTATGTGTGTGGGAAGTAATTCTTCATTTGCATGCATTCTATTTGTAATTAGAATTACAAATCAGAATCGATGGCGTGCTTTCTAATACTATGATTTAAGGAAGATGTCCATGCTTCCTTTTCACTCTCTTTCCTCTTTCCTTTGCAATTTTCTTTTTAATAAGGTTAAATTAAAGGAGAAAAGAAGTTTGAAGGGTCAAGTGCAATATGTAGGAATGAGCTTAGCCTCCATCAATAAATGAAGAGTATCTAAGAATGTGACTGATAGAATTGAAATTATTAAGCCTATGGTGTTGAGGATTAGTGAGAATGAGATAAGGATGGGAAAAGAGATTCAAGCTGTGATAATCCTTAAGGAGCTAGCTAAAGGGTTAAAATGGGGAAATAATAGTGTTAACTACCTCACATGGATTATGAGGTGTAAGAAAGAGAGGATAGGACTATTCAAAAGGGATATATTGAGGAGTGAGGGATCAGTAGGGAGTTAAGCAAGTTTTGGCTTTTGGCGGAAGAAGGAAGAAGGAGGAAAGGAAAAGAAAGCTCCATATAGGTAAACAAACTTGCTAAATTTGAATATGATATTGTTATAAACCTTCGTCTACTCCTTCTTCTCATTCTCATAGTAGTTTTGGTTTTTCAAAAGATAGAGTTTTATGATTGGTCCCTTGATTGAAGAAACTCTTTTGAGGAAACTAATTGTATTAAAAGAATCTAAATAAAAAGAACTTCAAAGCAAGATATGGTTTAGGATAGGAAAATTTTGTATTCTTGAAACTCTAGCCCACCATAATTTTAACCAAGATAGGGGTTGAATTAAAGGAATATGTATTTGATAAACACTTGGTGAAAACAAGGGTTTTAACGGGTGAAAAATAAGAAGATACAAATAAAATTAGTAAAGAATAAAAAAAATGGCATATGGCTTCACCTAGGGTTTAGTTTTGGTCTTGAAAGATTTAAAACCCTAAGAGAGTTAATTAATTCCTATAATACTATAATTGAGTTAGAAATGAATTATGAATAACATAAAACCATCAAATTCCCTATAAAGCAAACAAAGCTCCAGTTTGAGAGGTTATGGGTGTGTCTCAGCCAAAGGGGGAAATGGGTACCTAGGGAAGATTTTAATTTGATTTCATGTTTTAAGAGACCTAAATGAGAAATATAAAGGCTAAATGAATCATTAATTTGAGAAAAAGAGTGAGTTTTGATTATGTGCAAAATTTGATACCATGAAAACCCTAATTGACCCTAGGAATGAAATAAATGGTATGACTAGGCTTGTCAACTTGTTCTAGCTATAAAAAGTGAGTAAATTGAGATAGATGAATGATGGAATTGCTACATGAAATGTGGCAAATGGAATGAGTTATTTTAGAACACTTAAAGTAACCAAATTCATACTTTAAGACTTAATTTGCACATGTACTACTACAATGGGATCGAATATATCTTAATTGATTATTTTATACTTTAATTGATGTATCTAGGCCAAGCAAGTGAGATTGCACCAAAGAGTGTGTGTGTGTGTGTGTGTGAGGCCGTGGGATCAAGATAAGGAGAATAAGGGATTTGATTGATTTATTTATTAAGGTAGTTTTTCTTTCATTCTTATATGTATGATTGGTTTGTTTGAGTCATTGATTACTTGTATGTATTATTTGCAATGGATTGGCTTATTGATTGTTGAATAGAATATACAATTGCATGATACCTATTTCTATTTGTGAGTAAGGTGCCTCTTTAATGGGTGAGGCTAGGTAGTATGTAATACCCGGTTATTCTAGAAAAGCTTGAAAATTGATCAGTTATGAAAGGAAGTCTCATAAATGGAAAGAATTGAGGCCAAACAAATTAGAGTAATATTCTAGACATCACAAAATAAAGATACAAGGCTAAAGATGCTCAGAAACCGGAACCAGAATAGTAGAATAAAATTTGGCAAAAAGGTAGTGGCATTTTTGTAAATATAGACAACGTTTAAAAAACTCAAATGAGGGATTTTAAAATAGAAAAATTGAATTTTCAAGGGTTCTTAAAGATCCTAAAAACCATAGGAACCCTTAGAATGGTTAAAATCCCTCTGTTTTACCTTTTTGAGTGTCAGTTGACTGAAATTTTAACTAATTCTTCGGGAAGGTTTTAAATCTAATTTGTGTCAAACTAAAGGCATTTTATGAATTAGAGGTCCTAAATTTTATGATGGAAAAGATTGTTCTAAAAAATGAGTTAAAATAAGGCCAAATGCAAAGAACTAAGAACAGGAACTAAATTGCAATTTTGAAAAGTTATGTAAATGAGCCCTTAGCCTTCTAAAACACGTCCCACCTCTGCCCCTTCTTCATAACCGACTTTCTCTAGTTTAAAATAGATCCCAACTCTGCTCAAGGAGGTACATAAGAAGAGAGGATAAGGGAGGAAGAAAGCATGCTTGAAAAGGTAAAATTTGGTCACTTTTTCATACTCCTTCCTTTTGCCAAACTTCTTTTTCTCTTTCTCCTCTCTTCTTCTATGGTTTTGATAACTTATTTGGAGATGTGTTATGGCTGGTTCAGTAGAAGAAAGTTAGAATTGGAAGGAGAAGCTAGAAGCACTTGAAAGATCCTTGAAAAAGTTTTGAAATAAGGTAAGAACCATGGCCTTTTTGTTGCTTCCTCTTGCTTACTCTTCTCATGGTAGGTTCGACCAGACCTATAGAGACAAGGGTTTTCAAGTATAAGGAATAAGAATATACAATTAGATTCAAAAGAAAAGCATTAGAAATCAAGTTATGTGACTTAAGGTTTTTGGTGTACCTAGCCAATTTTGAAGCTTTTTAAGGATAATTTAGCCTATGTAAGAGTATATAAGAGATCATAAGACATCTAAGAAGCTTTATAAATGCCAATTCCCTATGAAAATTCAACAAAACTCCATGGGTGGCAACCATGGTGTATGTCTTGGCCAAGGCATGGTTCAAGCACTTAAAGAGAGTTTTCTTTGATTCCAAGGATAAAAATGGTCTAGATGTGACAACCCTACCTTCTAAACATGGTAATTATAGTTAAATATGAAATTAATAATTAATGATCAAGGTTTGAAGTCGTTACAGTTTATTATATTATGAAAATATAGGAAAATTTTAACCTTGATATTAGGGTCATCACTAAACAACCATAAACAAAACAAAAATGTATAAGAGAAATCATACTACCATGAGGGGTTTATGATTCATCCATTCATCAGTTTTAACATACAAAAATCTCCCATAAGTATTCCTATATCATTTCCTAGCATTACCATTGAAAAAACTGGGGTTTCTAGGCTAAAGGTAGGAGTTTGAGGTCTTACGCCGCGGCCCAGACCATTCATGCCGCGGCTAAGTTAAGTACTAAAATCGTTAGGCAATTTTCACAAATTTTGTCGCGGTCAGCCTACATGGTGCTGCGGCGGAAATGCCTCCTGGAGCTACTATTCCAAATCCCACGATCTTCGCCTCAGCGGAACACCCTTGTGCCGCAGCGAGATTCGCTACTATACACTCCTTACTTTGTTCCCTCGACTAATGCCGCGATAGTACATGTTGCGTCGCATCGAGGTTTCATTCTGTTACCCTCCTGGGCGATTTTTTTCACTCTATGTCGTGGTGAGATTCCTCAAGCCGCGGTGTTCCTCGCCACTGTTACTCTCTAGAAAAATTTTATTCGCTTGCGTAGTGGCGAGATTACTCATGCCGCATTGGCCCTCGCTTCTGTCACTCATTTGGCCACGGCGAAGCCTTCTTAGTGGCGGCATAACTCCCTCCTATAACTACCTATCCCAAATTTCATCCCCTACACTATAATTCCCATCTTAGGAATACTCTAGGACTACTTTCTCTCATTTTATATGACTCTAATGGTATTGATCTACCCTATTCACCCAACTATTCTACCATTACCAATTCAAAACTTGAATGTTAATTTCCCTTCCTCCTACCATCCCATAATCGCAAATCCATAGAGTAATAACAACCAGAATTTATGAGCTATCATCAATTAACATTCAATATACATTCCGTTAGAGATTTCACACATCAATAGTTTATATCAATATCTAATGCATCACATGACTACAATTCCCAAATGATAAACCATATCACAAATTCAACAAAGCTATATATTAGATACTATAAGTTCATACATCAATATCCAACTATAATGAGACTTAACTCCTTAATGGTTACATTTCAACTAAGTAAAATATAAACGCTTACACTTGGCAACATGATTACATGATGATACTATGTAAACTAATAACAAAATTACATCTACTCTACTTAGATTAGCCCAAGTGTAGCTTCCTCCACACATGGCTAGAGCTCATGGATTTTCATCCACTTGCTTCCCCTTATCCTTACCCGAAGGACCTTCACCTGAAATATTAATCCCATAAAACGGGGTGAGATACGAATCTCAGTAACCAAGGCAAATTCCATCATATATTCCAGTTTAATCAACATATATGCATGGTTTCATTTAAATATCAGAAAACATACCAGTCATATCAGTAAATGAAACAATTAAGCTATCATGATTATTATCCCATACTAGCAATCATATTTTTACATGTTAAAGGTTATTAACACCAGGAGAGGCCTGTCCACAGCACCTATTCCCTATTGAGCACAACCAGGGCTCAATGTATCTGGGTTTGATCATAACCCAGTGCTTGATCCAAGCACATGCACAGGTGGTAGCCACACCACAGCTCCACCATGGACTCACAAGGTCCAACACAATACAATAGATAGCCAACCAATTTATTCAACATTTCAAATCATTCATGTACAGTAATATATGAAATTAAAATAGATATATGCATAGAATTAATATGAACTCAGTTACCTTACTTGTAGACAATTTGCAATAGCCACTAATAGTACAAAAATCTCCCTATAACCATAGCATTAGAGAATTACTACTTTAATTCATCATTTACAGTAGCAACAAGTATCCAAAGAATTTAAAATGCTAATGACTATAGCCCAATCAGTAGCCATGAGCAAAATAGAAAAAGAAAATTGTAACAACTATAGAAATAAAAATAGCTAAAGGGCTAAGAAACCCTGAAAGAGTTTCAGGGACAGAATTGCAATAAAGAAAAATTTTATAGCACAATCATAATACAGAACGGTGAAAATTACACCTATAGACCTGGGTGTCCAATTGACACCGAAATTTGTGAGGATTAAGGTTAAGGGCCCTTGAACCATGTTTGAAGCTCAGTATGGCCAGAAAGTAGAGGAAATAATATTTATAAATTTTAGAAAGTCTAAAGATATGTATTGTACCGTAAAACCTTAATTGGGCTCAGACACTGATGTTAGACTGCAGTAAGGCCCAATAGCTTATTCTAAAGGCCCAAAAAGATAAGAAAAGATATAATTAGGGTTTTAGAGAAGATGAAACCCAAATATAAAAATAAAATGAAAAGGAGAGAAGAAAATGATTTTAGTTATATTAAAGAATTTACCATGGTTAAGTTAGAAACTAACTATGGTTGAGTTAAAAGTAGACCATGGATGAGTTAAGGAAATTAACCATGGTTACTATCCATAACTTAAGGGTTAAGAAAAGGCATCCAAGTGTGTGGCCAAGGATTTTTGAAAGAAGATATTTAGTTATGAAATTAGAAAATCAAAAGAAAAAGGAATGGAAGGCTAGGATTTGATTTTGAAAAGGTTGACCCAAGGGTCCAAATTTAGTATGACCCTTTAACTTCATCCTAATTCATCTCCTTCACCTCCATTCCATCATTTTCATGCCACACACAAGGGAAAAGGAGAGAAAAACGTGAAGAGAGTGAGGGAGAAAAAGTGGAAGAAGAAGTGAAACCAAGCAAAACTATCACTATTCTTCACCAAATTTCTTCATCTTCTCCATCTTCCGACCATTTCCTCCAAAGGGCAGCTGCATATTTATCTTTTCTTCAAGGTGAAATATTGCTTTAAGTGGGAAGAGAAAGGATTTTAGTGTGAGAAAAGCAAAGAAAGCAAGGTTTAAGCTCAAAGAGTAAGTTTTCTCCATCTTATACTTGTCAATCACATACTTTAAGTTAGTTTTGTTAAACCCTAGCTATGAGTTATTTTTGGACAGCATATGAATCATTAGAAATGGAGTTTATATGTTGAATATGAAGGCTTTGAAATGAAGTTTATATGTTGAACATGAAGGCCATATGAGCTTAGTTATTGTTGTTATGTGCTGAGACTTTGGAAAACATAGACTATAATTTTTGGAAAAATAGAAAGCATAAGAAGGCGCTGTCCAAATTTTCCCAAAATTTTTATGGTGTTTTCTTAATGTTTAAAGTCATGTATACCAAATTTCAAGTCCTAAAACATAAAGGAAAAGGCTATGGAATTTTTAGAACCAAAGAAACGCACTTTGAGCCTAAAATGGAGCTAGATTATGTGATGACCAAAACGTGAT
The DNA here is from genome assembly GCA_026724425.1 of Erythrophleum ivorense. NCBI lineage: Eukaryota > Viridiplantae > Streptophyta > Magnoliopsida > Fabales > Fabaceae > Erythrophleum > Erythrophleum ivorense. The sequence continues at coordinate 23,258 of JAIUCV010002824.1, read as the reverse complement.
GTTGGGGCTGGAATTTGATAATTTTATCCATTCCAATGGATTTAAAATGGTGTTTTTAGCTAGGAATACCTATAGCAAAGCCCCCAAAGCTCATGGGATAAAATTCCTAAATTTTGGCTAAGAAAGGCATACTATTTGGTTATAGTGAATGGGAAGAGAAGGAGTTGGATTTTTCCAATTCCAATAGTCCCATTAAGTTTAAAAGGGGTCATCCTATTTTAGAAGTTAAGGTTTATGTGTTGATTGTAATAAATTATCATTATGATTATAGGGTTTGATGTTGTTTTGGAAACTCCAAAAGCAAGTAAACCGAGTCTCAAGGATTGAGGAGTAAAGTTTGCTAAGGTAGTAGTTTTCCTCTCTCTTTCTTTAAGCTTGTATGTTTGTATAAATGATAAGTAGTATACTATATCAAGTTGTCATTTATGTTATAAAATGAGATATTAATGCTTAGATTGTGCTTGGCCTTGTATAAAATCTTTTGTATTACTATGTGGTATATGGCACGTTGATTGGCATTATGTTATTTACTTACATGTTTGCTTGTGAATGAGACTGGTTTACTACTACTGAGATTTCATAATCTCACCCCAAATATAACTTATGCTAGGTCCGAGTTCAAGCAAATAAAAGAGCAAAGAATGTGGAGACATAAATCGAGGACCTTACTTTTATGCACCACATTTTGTTATGTAATTAAATATTTTAGATTACTACATGTATGAGTTATGTTATGATACTGTAAGGTACTTAGGTATGGAATGGAAATTCATGAATATAATTAACCCTTGAGTAAATAGAATATGATTGATGAGCCTAAAATATAAAAATGCATCTGCTTATATAAAGGCAAAATAATAATAATATGTCAAGTGAAGGGGTAAAATTGTTCAATTTGTTGTAGGGGCAACTTTATATGAATTCATATGTGCTCTGCTAAGTAAGCATTTTTCCCGTGTAAAGGGCTTAAAGAGCTTGAAGTAGAGCACTGAATTAACCTCATACAATTTTTCTATAATTAAGTATGTATTTTCAAAGTTAGATAAGAATTTAGAAATGACCAAATGAATAGTAAAATTGTATGAGGAAGTTTTAAAATGAAAATTTTTTTCAGTTCAGGTTTCCGTTGACTCCTTTAAGTTTTATATGAGGTAATTGCAGTAGGAAAAGTGCTATAAAATAAGGTATGACAACTAACATCCCTTAGACCTTATGTTTGACATGTATGAGTTTATGTAACATGAAAGTATGTTTATGTATGCTTACAAGAGGTTTTATGACATGCTTGCATTTTTTGACATGAAAATGTGTCATGTATGCATGCTTCAAAAGGGTAAAAAAGATATTGGGATTTTTTAAATCTCACTCTTCCCCACATATGTCTAATTGTGTCTAGGTGAGATTCAAGGAACAAGAAATGAAGGCTAAGCCACTTGAAGAGCAAGACTTTGACAATAGAATAGAATTTTATGCATTTTGATGTCAAAGTTTGCAACCGTATGATGTATATGTGATATGGACTTTTGAGTATATTTGAATGTATGTAACTATGATGTATGTATCAATTTTATAGTTAAATGTATGTGTAGATTTTTGACATCTTGGAGCCCTTATGCATGTGTATGGATTTAAGTAGAAAGTTGATTTTGAGATGTATGATGATTTGGACCATTTGGGAAGCTTATATAGGTTACATTTATGCTATTGGATGTGCTCAAATGATCATGCATTAGTTAGAAGGCTATTTGATACCATTTGACCCCATTATAGTTGCAAAATGTGATATAATCTTGAGCTAAACCACAAACTGACCAAATGGATGATTTTGTGCATGACATTTGGCATAAATATAGGTTTCATCTAAGGCTTTTCATAGAGCTAAAGAGCATTATTTTTGGAATTTTAAAGAATTTATTATAAATTTTTAAAGTTGGCCAAATTCTAGAATTGCCTCAGTCACTGTTCATATGATCAGTTTGTATTTCTATGTCATTTAGGGGCCAAATGAAATCCAATACTCATGATATTTTATATACATATAGCTGACATTATAAGCTTTATAGAGTCACCGAATTTGCATGAAAAAGAGTAGTATAGAGAGAGTTATGAATTTTTGAAGTTAGAGATCTGGTGGTGCCTGAATACTATAATAGCTTCTGATATGTAATAGATTTTATAGGCCAAATGAACTCAAATGTCCTTGGAATTTTTACAACAATTATGTCTCATCTTGAGGTCTTTCCATATCCACTGAGAGCACCCTATTTGGAGCTTTGTAGAGGGAGATATGAATTTTTAAAGTTTACATTCAGTTGCAAGACGCAACAAGGACCCGTATTACTATTCTATCAGTTTTCGTGGGTCAAACGTGATTATTTTGATATGAAATTTTTATGGTAATTAGAGGACATACTTATCTTTCCATAATGGTATAGTTTGCATGATTTGGAGTTTTCTAGAATTAGTTATAATTTTTCAAAAGTCATGTCAAAAAATGAAGCACATGCAAAAATGGCAAGTGTGTTGTGATTTCGTGTTGTGCACCTTGGACTCGAATTTTAAGCTTTAAATTGTATTCATTCTAGTTGAATAAATGTGTTGTGGATGGAAAATAAGTTTGGTAAGCTCACATGGCCCATTTGGCAATTAATGAATTATCTTAGCTTTTAATGACAGTAAATTCCGCTGCTAAAGGTGCTTAATTTATGAAAATGAATCATTTTAGCCAATGGTAATGTGAAATGGATGCTAGCTATGTATGGTGTGACATAATGAGCTTGAGATTACTCTACCTTAGGCCAAAAGTCCTTTGAGGGCATAGATTTGCTCTTGCTTGAACTAAGGAAACCCCTAGAACATAGATTTGATCTCGTGTATGTTTTGGCTATGATTGCATAACATACATGCTTGCTTCTATGTGCTTAGATGAACTATGTATTTTTTTGAATGTTAGTTTAGCTATTAGGATATTTTGAATGTTGGTTTAGCTCTAGTCATAAGGGCAAGTAGTTTTTGACATTACATGTACTCTTATACTCTGGCCTATCTCTTAGGAGAGCTTATTGTTTCATATCTAAATAATCTTATCACGTTTATAGGGATTGACTTTCCTATCTAGTGGACTTACTTGCATATGCTTTGGGAGATAGCATACTTAATATTAAATCTCCCTTATCATTTCTTAATGGCTTTCTATAAGATCTCATTGTCTCTCTCTATTCATTAAGAGCCATTAGAGACCTCTGTCTACTTATTTAACTTACTTAAATATTAGTCCACTATTTAATCTTATTTGTTCTCTCACTAGCTCTCCATAATTTATCCTCATCTCTTTCTATCATAGGCCTCATAGTTGTATTACTTATTGGGATTATAGCTCCTTTTAAAAGGCCTGTTATTCTCAATCGTCCCAGCCTTATTTCTTACTCTGACTCTTGCCTTTTCATGCCTGAATTGTGTTTTACTCTCTTTATTCACTCGAGATAGGGCTTATATAACTCTTTGGCTTAATGACTAATCATCATGCTCTTACTCTTTCCTGTACTAGCATTGAAGAGCAACTACCACTGACTACTGTTGAATTCTTGTAGGATGCTAATTTTCATACTCTCTACTATTAGAGACATAGTTTGCCACTTACCTCATCAAGATAACTATACCTGACCTTTCTTTGAACATATAACTATGGTATATAGGGATCTCTCTATCCCTGGGTCAAGTCCAATATCCATTGAGTAAGGCAACGACTTGAGTCGGAGAATGAGAGCAACTCGGCATTTATAGTCGACCCAGAAATCAATGTCAGGGTGGCTCCGCCAATGGATATTGCCTCTTCTAGTGGTGTAAGAACCAAAGCCCTACCTTCTTTGACCGAAGAAGAGGAAGCTCAGCTTTGGAAACAAAGCGACGACTGGATCCTCTTCAACCCTCTCCCAGCAATCAAACTAAACTAAAATGCTAACGCGTGAAAGCCTATGATAATAAGGAACAAGCACCTATATCTTAAAGCTTTTCGTTCTCTCTTGCTCTAACATCTCCCCCCAACCTCTCATTCCAAGTATTCCACATGTCGATACGGCTTGTTGCTCTTCCAACTAGTCAAAGGCTTTCTTAGTTCTATCTACACTAAAGTAGCAAAAGATGTAGGAAATCCAACCTTAACCTTTTGATACATTTGTTTAGGCCAAAAAGATGGGGTTTGATAAACTTGGTTGATTTCACTCTTTGCAAAAGTTGAGGAGATTGATTCAAAAGATACTCAGTCTCCTCACCTTGATGATAGCCAGAAAAATAAGCAAATTCAAATAGAACTTATTAAACCTTCTAGGACGATTGCCCTCTCATCAACAATAATTCTTTACTGCTCTGACACAGACTCTGACTAGTCTCAAATTATAGGCCAAGAACTTCTTAGTTCTGAGGATGATGAACCCGTGAAGTATTCAGCCTCTTATATGGTAAGCACTACTCATGTTGTTGATGAATATGATGAGTCAAATATTGAACATGATGATCATGCTGAACAGTCATATTATACAACTTTCCCAGAACCTCCACAAGCTCAAACTCGTCCAACTTCTTGACCCTGATTTACATTTGATGATCTTTCTCCTCATAAATGGAGAAACAAATTGCATGAATTTTCAGCATGGATTGATCTTCAAATGACTCATTTAGATGCCAATCTTGAAGTCACTCTTATAGAGTTTATCTCATGGTTCACTGGCACTCCCTAAGAATGGTTTTAAAGCCTTGGAGAATATAGGCAATGGTATTACACCACAGCTGGTAGTGCTAATGACCTCCTTGGTCTTATCCACAAAGAGTTTCTTGGTGATTTCCATCTTGTTGATAAACAAAAATGCCAAGAATACTTTCAGATGAGATTTTGCTCTTTGAAGAAAAAAAAAATCTTGATCTTCATTACAAAAGAATGGCGGAATGGTACTACCTTCTTAATGGTTTCGATGATGTCAATCTAAGACATACATTCATTGCCTCCTTACCAGAAGAGTTACAGCCAAAACTCTTAAGAGCCATTCAATCCCTCAGAAGAGATATGACTAACATCTCTCTTGGAGAGATTTATCAATTTACCATAGCTACTCTTGAAAAACTATGTGAACAGCATAAGATGTTTAATTCCATGATGGATGGAAAACTTGCCCTGCAAAAGGTTTGCAGAAAGCCTTATCTACAGATCAAATGCAAAGACAAAACTAAATGCTCTTGTTCAACAAAAAAGAAATCCCATTATAAGCATGCTTATGCCAAGCCTTACAAATCTCACAGACACTACAAGAAAAGAAGATATAAAAAACCAATCAGGTTTTTCAGAAGACGGCTCACACAACATGGTAAACGAGACCGTTGTTACATCTATGGGAAAAAAAAGGGCATTTTCCTAAATAATGTCCTAACAGGACAAAGAAGGATGTAAATCTCCTTGAATAAGTTCAAGCCAGCATTCCTCTTGCTGCTAATGATGACATTGAAGAATACTTTTCAAAATAAGAAGATGCTAATGTTCATATTGTTTTTGTTCTTCTTGGACTCCAGCTCCTCGACTTAGACTTCTCTGACTCAGACCTGTTAGATTATTCTGATCATTATATCCATCCAGCTATTCTGTCCAACCTTGTAATTCAACAGAAAAAGAGCTTCCAATGCCCTATGTTCAAATGCAGATTCTCCAAAGCAAGTATCATAAACCTATCCCTGTCATACCTTATATGGATACTAGAGTATCAAAAAGTCTCATGAATCCTACAGTTCTTCCTCCATAGGCATAGACTATTATTCACTCTGAATACTTCAGTGCAATTGATGGAAAAATCTTTAAGGTTGATCTTATTACCAAAAAAATAATTGGTATTAGGATCTTTCCCAATTGCATTGTCTAGACCAAAGTACTTGGTAGCAATCTTCCAGACAAGGACATCCTTATTGGCATGGACATCTACTGTCAAGCCAAGAAGCTTCAAATCCTTCCTCAAGGAATCCAGTTCAAATAATAGTTTAAACCTTACACTCCAATCTCTAAAGTATTTGAACTCTCAAATGTTCCTACTGGCTATGAAGATCTTCATGATCAATTTATACCTTACTGTCTAAAGTCACATGACCAATTTTTGCATCCTTTTCCTCTCTGAAAGAATAAAGATTTCTTCATCCAGCTTCCTTTTAAATGAAATGAGGATATCAATCCTATCAAAGCAATTCATCCTAGCATGAATCCTAATGACTTGCAACTTGCTAGAGATGAATGCACAGCCCTTCTCCAACAAGGCCTTATTGAACTTACCAAATCTGATTGGGCGTGTCAAGTTTTCTATGTAAAAAAACATGTTGAACAAAGACGTGGCAAAAAGAGACTAGTCATTGATTATAAACCTCTCAACATGTTCTTGCAATATGATAAATTCTCGTTACTAAAGATCAATTCTCAACTTAGTTTGCTTAAAGAAGCTAAAGTGTTCTCTAAGTTCGATCTTAAAACAGGCTTCTGGCAACTTGGAATTGATCTAGCATAAAGTTACAAGACAACCTTTTGCATTCCAAATGCCCAATTCCAATAGATTGTAATGTCATTTGGATTACAGGTTGCTTCATCTCTATATCAGAAAGCTATGACCAATATCTTTGAGCCCATCCTTCACAGTGTCTTAATCTACATAAGTGACATCCTGTTTTATTCCAAAAATGAAGTAGACCACAAACAGCTTCTCTAATAGTTTTTGGGCCTTGTACAACAATACAAAATAATGCTTTCCTCCAAAAAAAAGTTAATTGGGCCAAGCCCAAATTGAATTTCTTAGCATGCACATCTCTAATGGACACTATCAGCCTGGTCCATATATAGCCCAAGAATTACTTACTTTTTTGGATAAAGATTTCTCTATCAAAGACATTTAACAATTTCTTGGCATAATTAATTTCATTAGAGATTTTATTTTAAAAATTTCTAATCATACAAGCCAACTATCCAAGCTCCTCAGAAAGGACCCCCCTCCTTGGGGACCTGCTTAGACTACAGCTGTGCGACACCTCAAAAGAGTCTCTCAAGTGCCTTTACCTTAAAAAATTCCTAATAAGAGTAAAAGGATCCTCTAGATATACGCCAATGAAGATTTTTGGGGTGCTGTCCTACTTGAAGAGATTGATGGAAAGAAATATTACTGTGGTCATGCTAGCGAACAATTCAAAGACTCTGAAAAACACTATCATGCAATTTACAAAGAGATTCTTGCTATCAAAAGAGGGATCGAGAAGTTCAATTTTCACATCTGCTCATATGACTTCACTGTGTAGATGGATAAATCATCCTTTCCTAAGATTTTAGAGTCTAACAAAAAAGTCCTTCCAGATAAACAACTAATATGTTGGAAAGACTGGTTTTCCCGTTATAAATTCTATGTTGAACACATCAAAGGATGCCACAATATCTTAGCTAATTTTGTTTCTAGACCTCCAAAAACCCTTAATCTCATCACCTCAACCAAACCTGTTCCTTTCATCCATATGACTCATTCAATCCCCGGTTGTACCATTCACTATCCTTCTTCCCAACTGAAAAAGGATTTCCCTTCTAGAGAACCAAGACTAACCACTCCTGCAGAAGTTCAAAACCTAGCCCAAAAATCTTTGTTTTATTACCTCCACAAGTACCTTAAAGATGCTCCACACAACACCATACCTCCTGCCTTTAACCTTGTTCAAACCCTATTTCTGATCCTATTTTAAATTACAGACCAAGTGACTGATGATGGTCTTTGGGATCTTTGGACACTTATTGCTCTTTATTTTTGTGCTATAGCATTTCCCCCATTAATAGTTTTCCAACACCTCACCACTTTAGAAAATAGGGATTCCAATTTTTGAACCCTATTAGAATGGTTCTCTCCATTCCCATGGTGATGCTCTGAACTTGATTGCCTCATCTAACGTCATAATCTTTGGAAAATAACCACTACTAATCAACAAGCGTCTAGTATCTTCATCCTTCACTGTCCTTATTAGTTAACAGACAAAACAAGCTTCTCACTCGAAACTATGCATATGAATGGAATACATTTTTAAACTGGCCACAACAATCATTTGATACCCTAAAGGCTTTAAAATTATTTTTATGTGAAATTAATAATTATTAACCTAATCAGTTCATATTCTATACTTCATTGGGACCTTATCTTAAAGAATTCATTCCTAAAGAACCTCGATTTCCAAAACTAAATCTACCCAACATAGAACTATGGACTCCAGACCAGATGGTTAAATTCCTCACAGGAACCAGTTCACAAGACTCAGAAGCTTCCTCTTCATCAACTCATCCACCTCCTAATATCCCCATGCAGGACTCTCAAGACCCCTATGAACAGTTGCTCTCAGAGAATTTGAAGAATGGTTCACCACCTGCTTCAAAAAGTCACCTAAGGATCTTGATTCCACTGACTCTGATGGGGACCCGAACCTATCTCCATAACATGAACTAATCAAGAAAGGATAAAGCTTATCCTGCTAGTCCATACTTTATTGTACAATTATGAGTGTTTACTATTTAGCATGTGAGTCACCTTATCTTCCATGAAGAGTGAGGACTAATCTGATGGCTCCAAGATGGAGGTGAGAATAACCTTGACGGATCCAATGTGGAGGGAATTTCTAGAGTAACATACTATTCAGCTTGGGTTGACTGAAGCCCACACCGATCAAGTTTAGTACCTTGGACAATTTTGATGAACCCGTGAAGTATCTAGCCTTTTATATGGTAAACACCACTCATATTGTTGATGAATATGATAAGTCAAATATTGAACATGACGATACCATTGCTAGTCTCGACATAAGAACGAAGCACATTCATTTCCATCTCTCTTCTTTGAAATCATTCCATTTTTGGAGATCCTCTTCTGAGAGACACAGTTCAAGAGTTTTCAAGAAATCTTGGTATTCTTGAACTTACTCTAGAGTGAGAGGAAGACAAACTTGGTCTAATGCCTTCCTTTCCTCATGAGTCATCCAACAAATACACTCTGGACAAAAATAATCAGGAGTGTGATGAACACACTTATCCTTTAATTTTTTTGGGATAGGCTTAATTCCTTGTCATCTTAAAGAAAAATATTCAAGTCAAGTATTCCAATTAGAGTCACCAGAATCCTTTTCCAGGTATGCCTGCACTAATAGCCACTCTCTCTCTTTTGAGCTTTTGTGCGATAGCCTCTTAGGACCAAGGATTTTGTTGATCTTCTTGGAAACTCCTTTTAACAAAGAACTCATAGACAAGGTGATTATCTTTTCCAGAGAATATTGTTTTAACACTTTCTGGTACACAAGATCCTCATAAGAGGCAAGTGTAGAGCATACTAATATTTGGACAAGATAATCGCAAGAGATCTACTGATAAAAGATTTCAAAAGATAAAGAAACTTAGAATGAAGACATGAAAAAACTAAATTTTATTCAAACTTTGTTTACAAGGGGGTTTGAGGCTTAGAGTGGTTCTACCTCTATCAAGCTTCTATGGTTCTTCTTATAAGGGAAGCTGGAGAATACAAACAAACTACTTTTTGCAAAAGTAAAAACACACTGGTCGACAAACTTTTACTAAAGTGGCCTTTACAGGCTGGAAGATAAGATGACTCACATGCTAAATAGTAAACACTCATAATTGTACAATAAAGTATGGGCTGACAAGATAAGCTTCAGGATAAGCTTTATCCTTTCTTAATTGGTTCATGTGATGAAGACAGGTTGGGGTCCCTATCAGAGTCAGTGGAATCAGGATCCTTGGCATATGTATAGCAAGTGATGTAATAATATGATAAAATTGTTGTATAATCATATGAAAATATGTAATTATTCAAATGTTTTATGTATGTATGAGTTTTAGTACTAAATGAATGATAATGTGCATTTTGGGTAATGAATGACAATGTAAAGCATATGTAATCTTGTGTATGGCATGGGGTGAGAGAGTGAGTTTTCAATTTCTGGGTTTGTATACCTTTGAGACAAATTTAGAAGGTCATTTTGGTGCATTCCCACATGCTCAAGTAGTCATAGTTGCTTTAGAACTCAAAATGGAACATTTGGACCCCCTTATATGACATAAAATGAGTCATTTTACAACCCAATGTCAAGATCTAACCAAATGAACGAATTTGCCCATGAAATTTGGCACACATATAGATCTTATCCAAAGCTTTTTGAGAAGCTAAAAACCACATTATTTGGAGCTCGGTGAAATTAATTATGAATTTCCAAAGTTGGCATTTTTCTGCTGAATGGATGCAAACATTGTTTATATGGTTAAAAACTTGGGCTGTGTCATTCAAGGGCCAAATAATGTCAAATACCCATGAAATTTTACAATCATAAACTAGATATGGTAAGATTTTCATGGCCACAGAGATTACCAAATTGGACCTCTGAGCAGGGAGATATGAATTTTTGAAGTTAGAGGTCAATACTAGTAATGATAGTCAACCTTTGGTACTGTTCCATCAAGTTTTGGTGGCTAGCAGCCTCTGTTGGCTTGTATTTATTTTTAGCATAAAGTAGACATTTGTAGCTTTCCAAAATGGTAAAGTATGCATGATTTTGAGTTTTCTAAAATTAGTTATGATTTTTCAAAATTTATGACAATAAGTTAGAAATTTTGGCCGAGGCTACACCTAGTGTTTTCATGCATTCCATCCCCTTGCACGAGTTCTAGACCACTTCTTGGGATGGTTATGAGTTGTATTTATGTAATTAAATATGAGAATGAGAAGGATGAGTCCATATGGCCCACAAAACACCAAATGAAAATTTTATTTGTGACGTAATGCAATTAAATTGATTATTTTGATGGTTTCCCTCCTTTCTCCTTTGTTGTTCATGGAAGGAAGCCTAAAATTTGTATGAGATGAGATGAGCTTAATAAATATGGTGTTACGACTCTCAATTATACACACATGCACCATGGCTTATCATATGCCATTTACTTATATAAGACCCATAACTTGTCATAAACCACCATACATGCTCATTCTTATGCTAATATAAAGATTTCCATTCTAGAACATAATATTATACTTCATAAGACATCAAGTAGTCATAAATATACATCAAGTGTGTTATCCATACCATAGTTGTTATGCAAATCAAAAGTGATACATAATAACATCTTAATACATAATAACTATCATCTAGGCTCTATCAATATCCTTCTCCATGCTTGGTGAACTTGAAAATGTTTAGTGGGAGAATAAGGGTGAGATGTGGAAGAATCTCAGTAGCTAATCTCAACCAATTCAATACATACAAGAATGCTATGAATGTATGCCATGCATATGGTGCAAGGATGATCCGCATATGTCTCATGTAAATCAAATGCATCATGTATCATAAAAATTCATTTATTATCTGGCCATGGCTTCATCATAAACTTATTAGGGTCAACTCTTCTCAACCCAAGGCAAAAGAAGAGCTACTGCACTCAATTCCATGCCTTACGGGAGTTAGGAGCTATCTCATTGCATTTTATATGCATATAGTACTCATATAGCTCATATGAAAACATAATGAAACATTTCTCATGAAAAGTATCAAGCAACAATACTCACAAGCATTTCAACTCAATCAAACATTCAAATGTATGCAAGAAAAGGAGGTAAAACTACCTTGTGATTTTAAGAATTTGAATCTACGACTAAGCCACTTATTGACTTCCTTTTCCTTTACTCTCTTTGGCTTGGCACTATCAATAGAGTAAGTTTGGATTACATTGACAATTACAAGACAAATTAATCCCATAAAACTCACTCTAGGTTTCATAATTCTTACTTAATCTTATTATGACTCAAGGTGCCAATTATGACTAGTTTAAGTTCATTATGAAGCAACCTTTGGTTCTTGCTTTCCTAATTCCAAACTCTTACTTTCTACAAGTCTTATAATTCTGAAGAAATTCATTTGGATCATTACATACTTGTTTATAAGGGTTTAGAATCAATTTGCTTTATTAACCTCATTTAAACTTTCATTTTAAGACTCATAAATTCAATCAAATGCTTCCATAATTCTTTATTCATTATATCTAAGTCTCTAAATTCATTAAGACTCAAAGAAACACTCCCTAGCTATCCATTCCACCCATTGGCTAAACCTTGACTTCCTTGGAAGCTATATGGAATTTTTTTTACTTTTCTTGGGAGTTTGATGCATATCCATATTCCTTTGCTTCTATAGTGTCTAGACATGATTAAATATGGCTTGGGTTTTCATAATTCCCATTTTGCCCTTCAACTTCATTTTCCCTGCTTTCACTCATTTTAGCTCCTTTTTTAGAATCATCTTTTCCATATGAAAATTTGGGTCCTCTAGTTTATTAAAAATATAAAACTTTAATTTTATGGGTTTCGAAACCATTCTGAATCATTTGGTCAAAGTTCAAGACAATTAACGGACTAAATCATACACCGAAAATATATTAACCATACTAAGGGTCCCTATGATTTTTGGGGCCTCTGAAAACTATAGAAAACTCAATTTTACCATTTAAGTTCCCTTCTTTGACTTTCTAAAAAGTTGCCCAAAATTATGAAATTGTTAGTGCCTTTTTGGGTAATTTTATTTAGCTATCTTGTCTTCGATTTCATGGCATCTTTAGCTTTGTATCCTCATTTCTAAATGTTTAGATTATTATTTTAGACTTATTTAGGCTCTAATCATTTCATTCTGGGATCTTCCATTTATAACACATCGGTTCCAATTCAGTTGTAGGAGGACGGGGTATTATAGTGAATGTGTGACCTAGTGTAGCATGCCTTTTCATTTGTCCATGTTAGATGTGACAATCCTAACTTCTAATCATGGTAATTATGGTTAAATACATGATTAATAATTAATGATCAAGGTTTGGAGTTGTTATAATTTATTACATTATGAAAATATAGGGAAATTTGAACCTTGATGTTAGGGTCATTGATAAGTGCTAATTTTCATATATTTTATCCATATATTATTATTGTTTTTAATGATTAATTTGAGCTTAAATGGATTTATTATACAATATTTGAATTTATGGTTAATTTTGGAAAACAATACAATTTTGAATTAATTAGGAGAATTTTTAGATTTAAATTGCTAAGATTTTATTCTCCAAAATTCTTTGATGATTAAATATTTTCAATCTTTAAAACACTTTTTAATTTTGTGCAGAATTTTCTTTTGAAGCAAATGAATTGAAAAAAATTAAAATGAATTAAGGGAAAAGATTGAATGATAATTCTATTTTTATTAATTTCTGATAATGGCAATATTGTAAATAATATATTAGGTTTTTATATTTGTTTTTTTGGTTCTCTTGGGCAAAAAAAAAAACGCAGCAGCTAAGGGCTTAAGTAGGAAGAGATCACGTGGAGAGCTGGGGGAAAATTCGAATACAAGAGCTATGGCTTTTACGTAGAAGCTATGTGGGAAAGCTGAAGAATGAAAGGAAAGAGCTACAGGTTGCACTAGTGATAGGCTACAGCTTAAACGTGGGCAGAATGAGATGGAGGCTGAGCACAAAGAAGCTGAGCTGATGGAGAGAACAATGCATTAAAAAGCATGTAGTGCATCACATGGAGAACATGCAGAACAAGTGAAGGAAGCAGCCTCTGTTTGAAAGCTAGACGAAGAAGAAGAAGCTTCGAGCTTGGCAGAAGAGGCAGCCCCTGCTAAAGAAACACGAAAGAGCTGAGAAGAAGAGAAGAATGAGCTGCATGGGTATTTGGAAGAAGAGAAGCTACGGAATTTACATGGAATGAGAGCTGGAGAAAAGTAACGAGCAAAACAGAGCATGCAGATAAATGAAAGATATGAAGTTGAATCACTTGGGAGCTGGAAGAAGCTGAGCTGACGTGAGAGCTGAGCACGCGAGGAATGCAGTAGCATCAGCACAAGAATTATGGGAAGATTATAAATGAGGCACGTGATTATTAAGTAAAGAAAAGAAGTGATGAAAGGCAGCTGAAAATTGACGTAAAAAATAAGACATGGTTTTGCATGAATCTGAAACGAAGGAGGCTGCATGTTAGCACGAGGAATCATTAAAAGAATTCACGCCTCTGATCCATTCGCACAGTCCAGACTCCAACCCATTCACGCCTCTGATTTATCATCCAGACTCCAACTCATTCACGCCTCTATAATTTAGGAAATCCTCGCCTATATATATATTCCTTCACTCATTCCAGAGGAGCGAACTACACATGAAGAGAGCAAGAACAGAATAGGAGAGAGACGTGGAAAAGGGCGAGACTTCTAGGAGAGCCAGGGAGAACGTCCAGGGAGCATTCTTTCGTGATTTATCCATGGCTAATGCAAATTCCATTAACTCTTCTCCAATTAAAATCTCCATGGCAGCTTGAATCAACCATGGTGGCTAGCTGAAGTTTTGGAAACTCCCAGATGAAGATTTGAGCCCCATATTTTCCCACAAAATTGGATAAATATTCCTTGCTATATCTTTTAAATTCCAACATTAAATCTTTGATTAATTTGACTAGGTTTAGTTAATTGATTTAGGAATTTAGTTGCTGAAAATTTATTAATCTGTTTTATGAATTGAATTTGATTTTGGAATTTTGATTATGATCATCACATGCTTATAAAAATTCCAGAATTAATGTTGTGCAATTTACTTTCAAATTCCTCTTGATCTTGGGTTAATTGATGCAATGGTTATTGGATTAATTAACTAGAAATTGTGTGCAATTAATTGTTTGAGGAATTAATTAATCTAATTGGTCAATTAGTATCTTAAGTAAATTGTGCATGTGATTCTATTAATCAATTGAATTTGGTTAAAGTGTGTTCTTGTTCTTAATTCAATTAATTAGTTATTCAAGATTTCTTGTGTTTGCAAATTCCTTGTATAATTAATAAATTGAACCTTGGATGGTTATTCAAGAATCTTTATAGGGAATACACTAAAGAGCAAGGAATTAATTCCAAATTTGGTAAACTAAATCAAGGGCAAGGATAATTGAATTCTAGGGAGTCCAATGTAAAGCTAGCTACCATATTCTCTTAATTGTTCATCTCATTTAGTTTTAAATTCTTTTGATTTTTGTCAATTAAATTTAGTTCAATTAAATTCTAGTACTTCAACCCCAAAATAAGTTTCAGTAGCAATACTTAGAATAACCTTTCTATAAACAAATTAAGGCATAAACTCCAAGGGAGATGACCTAGGATTGCACCATTAACTATAAAATTTATTTTGCTTCCTAGTTTTATTTGAGATTGCACGACACAATCGTCAGTCATCTTTAAACAACCACAAATGTGAGAATGCATAAAAGAAATTGTACTATCATGAGGGGTTTGTGATTCATCCATCCATCAGTTTCAACACGCAAAAACCTCTCACAAGTGTCCTTATATAATTTCCTAGCATTACAATTGAAGAAACGGGGGTTTCTAGGCTAAAGGTAGGAGTTTGAGGACTTGCGCCGCAACTTGAAACCATCCCGCTGTGGCTAGGTTACTCTCGGGAATCATTGGGTAATTTACACAAATTTTGCCGCGACTACCATTGCCACAACGAAAATGCCTCGTAGGACTACTATTCGGATTCTCGCGATTCTCAACTCAACAGAGAGCTCTTGCACCGCGGTGAGGCTCGCTACTAGACACTCGAATTATTTTTCCTAAATTCTCGTTGTGGCCCAACTTGAGTCGTCACGGTGAGGTTTCTCATTGTGTCTCTACTGAGCAATTTTTCACGTTCTGTGTCGGGGCGAAAAGTATCATGCTGCGACGCTCCTCCCCTTTGTCACTCCCCTGGCCGCAACGAAATGTTATTGGCCGTGGTGTGGTTTCCTCTAACAACTCAAATTCTTAAAATTCATCCCATACATCCCAGTTCTCTACTTAAGAACATCCTAGGACTACTTCCCCTCATTTTATATGACTTTAATGGTATTTATCTAACTTATTTACCTAACTACTCTACCATTACCAATTCAAAACTTAAGTACTAATTCCTACTCATCCAACTACCACATGTCAGCAAATTCATGGATTAATGACAGTAAGAATTCATGCACTATCAATAATTAACATCTAATGCATCACATAATTATATTTCCAATAGTACATCATACCATAAATTCAGTAAAATCCATACATCAGGTGTTATAGGTTCATACATCCAGTACCAAGCTAAGATGAGGTCAAACTACTCAATAAATACATCCTAAGTAATCATAATATAAGAGCCTACACTTGGCAACATGATTACATGATGATACTATACAAAAAGGAATACAAAATTTAACATCTAGTCTAAATAAACTAGTCTAAGTGTAGTCTTCTCCCCACATGGTTGGAGCTCATGGATTTTCATCCACTTGCTTTCCCTTATCTTTACTCGAAAAGCCTTCACCTGAAAGTATGATCCCATGAAATAGGGTGAAATGCGAATCTCAGTAACCAAGGAAATTTCCATTCATAATATCCAATTTAATTAACATATATGCATGAATCAAAATCAACATCAGAATCATATCAGTCATATTAGCAAAGGAAATAGTTAGGCTACTATAATTACCATCCTATACTAGCAATCATAATTCCACATGTTAAAGGCCAATAACACCGGGAAAGGCCCGTCCACAGCACCCACTCCCCAATGAGCACAACAAGGCTCAGTGCATTTGGGGCTTGATCATAACCCAATGCCCGATCGAAGCACATGCATGGGTGGCAGCCGCACCACAGCTCCACCATGGACTCATAAGGCCCAAACACAATACAATAGATAGCCAACCAATTCATTTAGCATTTCAAATCATTCATGTATAGAAAATATAAAATTAAAGTAGATATATGCATGAAATTAATACAGTCCTGGTTACCTTACTTGTAGACAATTTACAACAGCCACCAGTGGTACAAAAATCCCCCAGCCACTACAAATTCCCAAAATTCGGAACGGAGGTGTCCTCTACCAGAAATTTCAATATATCATCCTAAATCCTAAGAAAATTCGTGAAAAATTAATACCCATACTATAATCCAATCATTGGGGTCTCAAACTAGCAGAAATACCTAAAAAAAAAAGAGTTTATACTTACCTAATGTCAACCCTAGCCTTAACCTACGAAATTTCTCCATGGAAATATCAAATGGCAAGTTTTGCGATTTTGAGTGTGGGTGATAGCGCTCTAATTGGAACATTTATCGGGTCAAATTAAAGAGAAAGATGAGAGGATTAAGTTATATAACTATTACCTTGGCTGAATCTTGCTCTAGAAGTGGGAAATAATGGATTTCCTACCCTAAACCCTAGCCTCCCTTCAAACCTCCAAAAATGAGTTATGTGTGTGTGTTTCAGCAAATGTGGAGGGGCTGAAGTGTTTAGGGTTTTAGTTGGGTCTAAGGTGGGTCATGGGTTGACCCAAGAATCCAATTGTAAGTGGGTTCTGATTTAAGCCTTGTTGAGCTAACTTCAAGGTGTTAGGCTGTAGAAATTTAATTGGGCTAGACCAAGTTTGAAGAACTCAATTGATTTGGGTCTACACAAGGGTTATTGGGCCATCACTAGGTGCTCTCTCTTGGGCCAAGTATCACAATAAAAGGTTAGGTCTGCACCTAAAATTATTGGGCCTCCATTAGTCCCTAACCTTAGCCTACTTAATTAATTTGCCTAGATGGGGTTTATAACTCAGTTAAATTTCAAACTCATATTAATAATTTATCGCCCTAAAATTTTTATTCACTTAACTTGTCTAATTATCCCATATTAATTATTCTTAATTAACCCAAATCCATGATTAATATCTTAATTAATTTTGGGGTGTTACATCATAGTGCCTAAGCCGTGCTTTAATGTGTGAATGATGTAGTATGATTCATTCCCCTTTGTGTTCAATTTGTGCTTAGATAAGAGATCCTGTAAGTCTGTGTCGAGGAAGATAGAAATCGAGAGAGCCCAATCCATGCATGAATATGTGTCTCCTCATGCATGGATGTGTCTTCGTGCCTATAAAAGAAAGCTCGAGAGATAATTATTGGATCTACTCCTTTTGCATGAAAAGCCCTACAGTGTGTGTAATGTGACTCCTATCTATGTGAGTTATCCCATGCCTGGACGTCTGCATTAGGAAGCCTTGTGTCTCATGTGTGAAGCTCCATACATGCTAAGAAGGAACTCAAGAAAGTGTGTAATGATCTGTGAAAAGAGAGAGTAAGGGTCCCATGCATGAACATCCATATGAGAATGAATGGAATTGCCTGCTTCATCCAGCTGTCCATTCATGCATTCCATTCATCTGTGTAGAGAGCCATATATGTCACATTCAAATAAGAATGAAAATCATGCCTCTTTCTATGCATCCATGTGAGAGTGGAGTGAAATAGATCTACCCCTCATGTGTTGCATCAAAAAGTAGCAACCTTCTGCTTCTTTTTTTTCCAATTTTTATTTTATAAAAATCCATTAAAAATTTGCATAATTATTCCCTCATTTAAGTTGCACACGTATAACTTTTACCTTTAAATCTTAGCCCTTGATTCAATTTTACGGCCTTCAACTTTCCTCCAAATTAATATCCACCATTTAAATTCCATTTGCCCATTAAAAATATGCACAAATAATAGAAAATATTAAGTAAAAAAATTCACAAAATTATTTAAAAAGAATTTGTGCATTAAAAAATAAGAATTTTGTAAATTAATTCCTAGAGTTCAAAAATGGCCAATAAAATCAAATCTCATTTAATAAAATCCAATAAGTCATAATTCATCATTATAAAGTCCAAGTGAAGAAAAATAAAAAAATATATATATAAATGACATTTATCAATTCATCCACATTTAAACTTTTGCACTCTTGAGTAAAAGAAATCAAAACTCCAAGAAAAGGATAAGAAGCTAAAAGGAAATGTTTAAGCTGCTGAGCACAAGGAAGATCATAACATGTCAACATCCCAACTATCCAAGTAATATCACTTGCATTAATGCAACAAGTACCATGGCAATATACTTAACAAAAATGAAATGCAATAATGGTCTCTTACTTAGATTATTGTTTGTCACTCTACTCTCTAGTATTTAGAGTTAAGTGTTTATTCTCAAATTCCAACCTATCCAACTTTAGTACCATATGCTTGGCTATTATCTACATCTCCACCATTCAAAGTCAAATGCCAATGTGTGAATCATAAGATCTTTATTATGGTTGTAATATAAGCCAAAGTAAGAAATAAATGGTAAATAAAAGAAATAAAGACAATTCAAGAAACAAAGTGGATACTTAAAATCATCAAGAGTATAAAGAAAAAGAACACAGAATGGAATATTCACTACAAACAAATATATTCACAAAGAAAAAAGTCGCTTTTCTTTCTTTCTTTTCCTTTTCCTTTTTCTCATTTCATTTTTTTCTTTTTCTTTTCTTCATCTTTTTTTTCTTTTATCTTTTTTTTAGACTATATATATATTTCTATATGTTTTTTCTTTTCTATTTTTCTTTCTTCAAACTTGTTTTAACTATGTATATTTTCCAAAAGAACAAATTAAATGGCCCAAAAATAATGTGGAAATAAACATCTATCCACCCTAGCTAAAATGCTTTAACAACCAAAATTATCTAACAACAAGTAGGAAAAGATATTTATTTGTTTTTCATGGCTAAAAGGTTAAAAGGAAGACATATAAAGCTCAAAAGGGTAAAACAAAGGGTAAACACACATGTAGGATGGCTATTTGACTCTATTTACAACAAAA
Source organism: Erythrophleum ivorense (assembly GCA_026724425.1). NCBI lineage: Eukaryota > Viridiplantae > Streptophyta > Magnoliopsida > Fabales > Fabaceae > Erythrophleum > Erythrophleum ivorense. The sequence goes on along the minus strand of JAIUCV010002824.1, from coordinate 3,494 downwards.
GAAAAGAAAAATGAATGCCTTAATACTTTCAATGCATGGTAAATGCACAAATATAACCTTGAATAAGATTTAAGCCAAATTCTAAAGTAAAAGTAAGATAAGGGATACACACTAGAAATGAACATCAATAGGCACAAAATCTTATAAGATAAATTGACCATTATTAAAGTTCATTAAAACTAAACTAATTGCCATTAAATTTACATTCTTAATACAAGGTCAATTTTCTATCAAGTCAAGACATATCAAAGCTATGATCATACCTCAATACTAGCAACTTCCATAAAAAACAAAAGTTTTTTTTCCAAAAAGTTTTCAAAACACACAAACAACATAAAAGCAAAACTTCAAAACTTCTCACAAAAACTAAAAATCAACTAACGCAACAAAGCAATACTAAGAATTGTTTGAATGCTTCCACCACCCTTAAACGTTGCATTGTCCTCAATGCAAGTTCAAGATCCAACCAAAAAATAGACAATACATATAAAAGGTGAAAGAGAAAGTATGTAATCGGGCAAGCTAGGTGACATCTTGAAGCTGAAGTCCTCCTTCTCATTCTTGGGAACTCTTTCATAAAAATGCTCGAGTCTATGGTTACAAAGACCAAAAGGCATTTTTCTATAGGTGAATGTTCCAAATGGGCAAGCAATAGGAAGCAACAAAAGGCAATGGTTCTTACTTTATTTCAAAGGGTTTTTCAATGAGCTTTCAAGTGTTTCTAGCTTCTCCATCCAATTCTAACTTTTTTCTACTAAACCAGCCATAAATTAGTCCCCAAATTAGTCACCAAAACAATGGGACAAAAGAGGAGCAAGACGAGAAGAAGATTGGTAAAGGAGGAAGACATGAAAATCCATGAAATTCTTACCCTTTTTACTTGGTTTCTCCTTCCTTTCTCTCCCCCTTCTTGTGCGCCTCTCCTAACTTGCTTAGGTTTTGTTTGAAACTAGATGAAAGTCAGTTGGAAGGATAGAGGAGGGACATGTTTTAAGAAGGCTAGGGGTTCTTTTATGCAACTTTTTAAAATTATAATTTAGTCCCTCATCATGGTTCTTTCCATTTTGGCTTATTTCAACTCCTTTTTTAGAACTATCTTTTTCATCATGAAATTTAGGCCTCTAATTCATAAAATACCTTTGGTTTCACTCAAATTGAATTTAAAACATTCTCGAATGAATCGATCAAAATTTTAGTTAATCGACACTCTATATTGCAAATCGGAGGGATTTTAACCATTCTAGAGTTTCCTATGTTTTTAGGGCCTCTAAGAACCCTGGCAAACTCAATTTTTTCATTTAAAAATTTCTCCTTTGAGTTTTCTAAAAGTTGTCCGAATTTATGAAAATACCATTGCCTTTTTGCCAAATTTTATTAAGCTATTATGGCTTTAGTTTTCAGGCATCTTTGGCCTCGTATTCTCATTCTTTGATATCTAAATCATTGCTCTAATTTTAATTGGCCTCAATTCTTTCCATTTAGAGGACTTCCTTTTATAACTGATTAGTTTCAAGCTTTTTTAGAATACTTGGGTATTACATGGTATTAGAACTAAGTTGTGCATAATTTTAGAATTTAATCTTTGCATGTCATGCCACAAATTTGTTTTTTTCATATTTCTCCTTGTAATTGTCTAATTCATGCAAATTAGTACAAGGGTTTTAATCCTCTCATTACAAGCCCTTTATTGATATATTGTTTGCTTGATATGAAGATCTGTGTATAAAGAATTTTGAGTTTATTTCTTTCATGTTCTTCACAGTTCAAAAATTTTAATCATGATTTAGATGAAGTTTCAATTTGATTCCTTGTATTAAGGAGCTTCCTTACATGTTTCGAAGGCTATGCAATATAATTTATTTAGATAAAATGTCTTCGGAAGCCAAGAAAAATGAAGAAACAAGAACATAAAAGACCTAAATTTTTAATCTAAGATCCCACCAAAATCAACATCTTTCTTATTTGATTAATGCTCTAGGATTATTAGAAACATGGAAAAATATAAGATCCAGTATTAATGGCTTTAAAAGGCAAAAAAATGACGCCTTTTTTACTTAAGTTAGTTTTGGACCCATGGGCATAACCTATTAGAGGTTGAAGACAACCTCCAATAAGTCTTCAACGAGCCTCATGCGTGGGGCATTAAAGGGGTAGGATGTATGGTGTCATGACCTAAATTTCCTAAAATTGAAATGAAATCTATTAGATTATAAAAGAAGACCCCTAGAATGAAATTAAATATGGTAAGACAAAGCTAGATTAATAAACAGAGTATCTAGTAATGAGGGTAAAGATCCAGAGGTGGCTAGAAATCGGAGCAGAAATAGATAAACGGCTTAATACGGAATATAGTGGTAGAAATTGTAATTTCCAGCAACTTCTCAAAAATTTAAAGAAATAATTTTTAAATGATAAAATTGATCTCATTAGGGTTTTCAAAGGCCCAACAAACTATGGGAATCATTAGAATGGTTAAAACCCTTTCAGTGTGTGATTTTACCAAAGAGTTGACCGAAATTTTGACCGGAGAATTTAGGATGGTTCTAACCCCATAAAATTGAAAGAAAATATTTTTAATAAACTAGAGGACCAAAATTTCTATATGAAAAAGATAGTTCTAAAAAAGGATCTAAAATGAGCTCAAACGGCATAGTCAAAGTATAGTAACAAAATTGTGAATATAGGAATTTGAGAAAAAGTTAAATCCCCACCTTTTTGCTCCATACCAGCCACGTCATTTATCTTCTTCATTTAGATCTGATTTCCAGCCCCTTGAACCAAAACCTCCATGGCATAAAGAGAGAAGGAAGAGAGAGAAAGGAAAACAAGCATGGAAGGTAAGGAAAAAAGTATTTTTTTTCATACTCTTCCTTTCACAAATCTGATTCCTCTCCTTAAGAGCTTTCTTTTGATGGCTTTGGTTCTTTGAAAAGACCATCTTTGTGGCTAGTATGTTAGAGGAAGGAAGGAGTTTGAGGAAAGCAAGCTAACCATAAGATTCTCCAATGAATAACGAAGCTATCAAGGTATGAAACCATGTAAGATTTTTGTATTTCTTTGTTCTTCCCTTGCTTCATGGTTTTGGGCCAACCATAGAATCATATGAAGGGAGTGGGTTTTGCATGGGAACAAGATAGAACCAAATGTTTTGAAGTATGAGAAATAAGAATGTAATTGGAAGCAATTAAAGACCTATAGATTGTAAAATGTAGCAATTAGGGTTTCAAATGAACCATAGAGGTTTTGGAATCATAGAAGAGTATTTTAAGATATATGGAACCATAATTAAGCTAAAGAGAGGCTAGAGAACATAGCCATGCATCAAAATCCAAGAAGGAAGCAAGAAGACTCCAAGTTGCCTTCATGCATGACATGTCTCGACCTAAGGACACTCAGAGCACTTAGGGAGAGTTTTTTTGGGTTCCAATTATTTAAGAGACTTAGATGAGGGGAATAAATAATTATGAAACCAATGAATTGAATTTAGAAGTCTT
>JAIUCV010002823.1:30000-35000 GCA_026724425.1 Erythrophleum ivorense | reverse complement strand
GTTGATCCCTATCCCTCTTCCCGGATTTCCAGATTGATTATCGTTTTTTAATTTCCCGGCTTAGTGTGAGATAGAAATATGCCCACCGAATCTTTCTTAACAATGAATGAAAGTAAAAGAAATGAAGTTTAACCCCCTCGCCTTTTCCGGCAAACCAATCATTCCCCGAAAGGCTCCTATCTTTTTTTCGTATTACTTTTTTTTTTCTATTTTTAGAATTATAGAGTGACGATTGGAATGAACAATTTTGAAATTAAAGAATCAAAAAATTCTATGGAATTCTGAAAGACGGAAAGATCCTTCTGATCGAGTCATAGCATTCCATTATATTGACAATTTCAAAAAACTGTTCATACTATGAACATAGTATAATGGCGGTCGGGCAAGTATGCCCCCATCGTCTAGTGGTTCAGGACATCTCTCTTTCAAGGAGGCAGCGGGGATTCGACTTCCCCTGGGGGTAGGGTACTACGAAAGGAAGTTGATCGTGGATTATCAATAAAGACTGAAATTGATTCTTCCTGGGTCGATGCCCGAGCGGTTAATGGGGACGGACTGTAAATTCGTTGGCAATATGTCTACGCTGGTTCAAATCCAGCTCGGCCCAATAATTCGCCGATCCACCATGAAATGATGTAACCTTTTGTTGTTCTCCGGAAATGCCCGATGCGCTCTGATACGGAAGAATAAAAATCTGCTACATCCCTACCACTATTTATTTTATTACGTATTTTTTCCACAAATTCAGATCTTGCTAATGATCTAAATTCATATCAAGATCTGTAAGTATAAAGTCTAAATAAAAAAGACTCTTTTTTATTTTCATTGATTCATTGAAAGATTGATTTTCAATTGATTTGGCAATAACGAACAGATTACTAGTAATCCGTGTCGATCTCGCTAAAGTGCATATCCATATAGATATCAATATATTAGTCCCGCCTCTGCCAGTTAGAACAAGACAATTCTAATCTAAAATCGAAATAGAAAGGGTTTGAATGAAATCGTAAGAATATGCATGCTGTACACCTTTTTTTCCTGGGATTGTAGTTCAATTGGTCAGAGCACCGCCCTGTCAAGGCGGAAGTTGCGGGTTCGAGCCCCGTCAGTCCCGATGGATAGAAATCCGATAAAAAATGTATCAATTCATTTCTTCTGTGAAAGGGAGTCAAAATAACAAACATAATCTCATTCCTAACAGGGATCTCTCTTTTTTTTTTTCTTTTTTTTTTTTCGTTTCACATTTATCATCAAACCAATATGGTAATTTCCATTTCTTCAACTAATACTGATTGATGGAAAAGAAACATATGTGGATTAGCACAATTATTAGTAGCGTCATATTCAGGATTCCAAGAGAAAGAGATACCGTACTACTAGACCTGGCTTTTTCGATTACTCCCGATCTGTGTAATGAAATAGAGTACTATAGAATATGTTTACCGCGAACACATACACACAAATGGAATTTGCACGATACAAAAAAAATGGAACGCAGTTCCTTTGATTTTGATAGAATACTTTAGGATTAAAAGTATATCCTTTTCCGGCTCCGATTTTGTATAACCTCAAGTACTAATTTCAATTCCTAATTATTTGCATTTTAAACAATCTATCTCATTCAAATTTCACACTGAACTTTTTATATATGTTTATCCTATTACTAATCGAAGGATGAGAATATTAAAAAAAAAGATCAAACAAAGATTCCCTCGGTCTTACCGAGGGAATCTTTGTTTGATCTTTTTTTTTTAGTAAAGGTTCTGCCGAAGAAAGAAAACAAATTCTTACAATAAAAAAGTACAGGAATTTTGGATTGGATCAGAAATCCAATTTTGAATTTGGTATGGATAAAAGATCTTCCTATGTTATACTATTCAATTCTTGACGATGAATCGATTTGATAGCTCAGATATTGTTATTCATGATATTGATCCGATTCGATATCATCGAGATGTAATTTATACCATTGAATTTACCGACGAAAGATTTATCATCTCTATGGGATTAAATCCCGAGTTATTGCAAATTAAAGAGAAATCTAACGATGAGATTATGGAAGTAAATATTCTCGCATTTATTGCTACTGCACTGTTCATTCTAGTTCCTACTGCCTTCTTACTTATAATTTACGTAAAAACTGTAAGTCAAAGTGATTAATTTGACTTAAACTTGACTTCTTAGTTCTTATCAATGCAATGATGGAAGAAAAAATGAAAAAGGATTTCAATTTCGCGTCTTACTCTTAAATGAGATGATCGGACTAGAATCAGCAGTATTCTATGAAATCTGATAGTATGGTAGAAAGAAATAAAATCTATTTCTTTCTACCATACTATCTATTATTGTAGTGTATAAAGTTTTACTCTATAAAGATAGAGGTTTAATATGGATCAATTTACAATATCTATCTTCATATATAGAATATCAATCACATATATGTAATGTACATAGCGTCCCAATTTTTTTCTTTGTTTCATCTATTTGATTTGTATTGGTTCCAATCAATCTGAAATAATCAAAAGGCAACTCTTATTCTTCCGATTCGAATTTCTTGATTTCAGATTATTTTCAAGACCAATCCCGGTATCATATTAAAAAAAATCAAATAATCTTTTTAGCATTCCGAAGAAATAATTGATTAAATAGTTGACAGATGATCCAGGGGTTCTATGGGAAACTTTTTCCTATTTCGAAAAGATTAGTAAAACCCAACCGATTTTTAACGTTTGAACCGTGATATGAAATGAAAGCATAAATCCAATTTCGAAACTAAAATAATAAACCAAATAATAAAACAAGCGGTAAGCACGTAATATGTGACTGGCCTAAGGCAACGGCAATATCTTATTATGTGTAGTATCTCCTTAGACAACTACTATGTCTATCTTGTTTCCTATAGAAAGTGTGTATCCGCTTAATAACTAATAAAAAAACGGATTTCTTTTCTCTTTGAAAAAAGTGAAAAAGGGGGGGGGGATAAAAAAAGAAATAAAAAACGGGTTCCGCGGTTCCTCATTGTCCATATATAACTTTGGTAAGAGCCAGTTCATCGAAATCGAAATTTTAGAAAGAATTCGGTTAGAATAAATTTCCTATTATTTGTATTCCCTTGACTTTAAAAATACGAACATGGGAATAATTCAAATATTTGTTTAATTGAAAGAGTATTTTCTATTTCTATATTATCCATAGAATACATTACTCCACTCGAATACACTAGAATTCCGAAATGCAGATATTTTTGAATTCCATTTAGAAATTGAATTAATGAATTCAATATCAAAATAAAAAGATTTCAGAACCCATCTATAAAACAATGGATACAGTTTGATTTTTGTTTTTTCCCTCAACTCAATTAGTAGTACCTTTAGAGTCCACTTCTTCCCCATACTACGAGGGAAAGGGAAAATGTAAAGACTACCATTAAAGCAGCCCAAGCGAGACTTACTATATCCATGTAAATTATGTCTCCTATCTCTATCAATATGAAGTAATTATTTCATTATTGTTATTGTTCACTAATAATAGTGGAATCACTGGCACAGAGTCAAAAAGGGATTCTGGCCTAACATCATTGACGAAAGAATCAAATAAATCCAATTATAACATCTAACAAGTTCTTATATGATTTCTAGTATAATCAGAAAACATTAAGCACAAACAAAATATCCGGAGACACCCTTGGAAGTATTAAGGGAATGAATGTTACTAACAGGTAGGAATAATAAAACCTATGCTTTATTTTGTTGCCCTCCATTTCATTAAGTAAAAAAAAAATATAGAATCAAGATAGATCACTTCGCATACTCTTATTTCCATTTGATCTAATCCTTAACGTCTCCCGATTATCTCTGTAAAACAATCGGAAGACAGCCGATTAAATTCTTTCACTAGGGGTTACCGAAAAGAAAGAATTCTTTTTTTACTTTAAATTAATTATTAAATTTCTATTAAATACTAAATACAAAAATGAATATTTAATTATAATATTCTTTTTTAATATAATTTAATAGAATATTATTTTCTATATTATATAGATATTATATAGAATTCTAAAACATATTCTAAAACTAAAATAAATAGAATAAATAAAAAAAAAAAAAAGAAAGCCAATTAGCTATTCAATCTAACTAATATTGAATAAATGCCAGAGCGCTCATATACTTTCATGAGTCTGTATACAAAGTTTATTCCGCCCCTTCCCCAACTAAAAATGGAATTCGATTCCCTGTCCGATCTATCCCTATCCAATCTAATTCAAGACCCAGTCAGTAGACGGACACCACATTAGTAGTGGAGTGGAAGGACTATCATATCAAGATTTACCGATTCCTTTTCACTACTAGAATCTTTCTTGAATCCGAGACGCAAGGATTTATAGAATTTTAAAGAATAAAACCTGCAGATGCTTAGAATTTAGAATCAAGCAAGTCTCAAGAGTCCTTTTCCCCCGCTTGCTTCTGCTGGAAAAAAAATTGTCAAGTTTTATATCAACAAAACGGAATAAGCTATTTTGTCGATCAGGCGACACCCGGATTTGAACTGGGGAAAAAGGATTTGCAGTCCCCCGCCTTACCGCTCGGCCATGCCGCCAAAATGATACAAAAAAAAATATATGAGAATACCCCCCCAAAACCAAAAAAGGGGGGTTCTAAACTTCTTTTTTTATTTGTTTGTATCTTCAATTCTGTTTTCCTTAATCCCATTCTTAAAAGAGACCCTTCCCCCCTTTTTCTATTGAAAAAACAAACGTACACTTTCAGTCAAAAAAGCTAAAATTCAGGACAAATCGGAACCATTAACTATTAATTCATGAATGATTCTTGAATTTTAATTTAAAAGAAAATGGTTTTTTCCTAATGAGATAAGAATGAGATAAGAAAATCCAAATTGAGACATAACTAATCAGTATTTATTTTTCAAGAAAAAAAATCCTTTTCCATTTCAATTATAACAGCAATTATCAGTATATGTAAACCCTAGAACATAAATTGTTA
>JAIUCV010002823.1:17500-20000 GCA_026724425.1 Erythrophleum ivorense | reverse complement strand
GCCCTTCAAGTTGCAAAGTTTTATTCATTTTACCGTTTAATAACTCATAATCAGATCTCGATAACTAAATATTTGCAACTTGACAATTTAAAGGAAACCTTTCAAGTATTTAAATATTATTTAATGGACGAAAACGGGAGAATTTATAAGCCCGATCTATGCAGTAACATCGTTTTGAATCCATTCCATTTTAATTGGCATTTTCTCCATCATAATTATCATCATAATTATTGTGAAAAAACATTTACAATAATTAACCTTGGGCAATTTCTTTGTGAAAATGTATGTATAGCTAAAAACGGACCACACCTAAAATCGGGTCAAGTTCTAATTGTTCAAATTGATTCTGTAATAATAAGATCGGCTAACCCTTATTTGGCGACTCCAGGAGCAACTGTTCATGGCCATTATGGAGAAATGCTTTATGAAGGAGATATATTAGTTACATTTATATATGAAAAGTCGAGATCTGGTGATATAACACAGGGTCTTCCAAAAGTGGAACAGGTATTAGAAGTGCGTTCGATTGATTCAATATCGATGAACCTAGAAAAGAGAGTTGAGGGTTGGAACGAGCGTATAACAAGAATTCTTGGCATTCCCTGGGGATTCTTGATTGGTGCTGAGCTAACTATAGTGCAAAGTCGTATTTCTTTGGTTAATAAGATCCAAAAGGTTTATCGATCCCAGGGGGTGCAGATCCATAATAGACATATAGAAATTATTGTGCGTCAAATAACATCAAAAGTCTTGGTTTCAGAAGATGGAATGTCTAATGTTTTTTCACCCGGTGAACTAATTGGATTGTTGCGAGCTGAACGAACGGGACGTGCTTTGGAAGAAGCGATCTGTTACCGAGCCCTATTATTGGGAATAACGAAAACATCTCTGAATACTCAAAGTTTTATATCCGAAGCGAGTTTTCAAGAAACTGCTAGAGTTTTAGCAAAAGCCGCTCTCCGGGGCCGTATCGATTGGTTGAAAGGTCTGAAAGAGAACGTTGTTTTAGGGGGGACGATACCCGTTGGTACCGGATTCAAAAGATTAATGCACCGTTCAAGGCCAAGGCAACATAACAAGATTACCGTGGAAACAAAAAAAAAAAATTTCGAGGGAGAAATGAGAGATATTTTGTTCCACCACAGAGAATTATTTGATTTTTTCATTTCAAAGAATTTATGTGATACATCAGAGCAATCATTTCGAGGATTTAATCATTCCTAAGAGCGGATTCATCCCTTTCAACGCGGTCATTTGATTTCGTAATAGTAATAAAGATAATAACGAATAGAAAAAAATGAATGGCCTGATCGTGTATCAACGGCCAATCTTCGGTAGAAGAGAAGGTTCCATCGGAACAATTATTTATTTCTATTTCAGGATACCTGATCTCTTTTTTTCAAATTCTTTTTTTTATTTGAAAAAAAAAAAAGAGAGAGAAAGTGTGGGGATAAATGGCAAAAAGATATTGGAACATAACTTTGGAAGAGATGATGGAAGCAGGAGTTCATTTTGGCCATGGTACTAGGAAATGGAATCCTAGAATGGCACCTTATATATCTGCAAAACGTAAAGGTATTCATATTACAAATCTTACTAGAACTGCTCGTTTTTTATCAGAAGCTTGTGATTTAGTTTTTGATGCAGCAAATAGGGGAAAACAATTCTTAATTGTTGGTACCAAAAATAAAGCAGCTGATTCAGTAGCGCGGGCTGCAATAAGAGCTCGGTGTCATTATGTTAATAAAAAATGGCTCGGTGGTATGTTAACGAATTGGTATACTACAGAAAGGAGACTTCATAAGTTCAGGGACTTGAGAACGGAACAAAAGACGGGGAGACTCAACTGTCTTCCGAAAAGAGATGCCGCTATGTTGAAGAGACAATTATCTCACTTGGAAACATATCTGGGCGGCATTAAATATATGACGGGGTTACCCGATATTGTAATAATCGTTGATCAGCAAGAAGAATATACGGCTCTTCGAGAATGTATCACTTTGGGAATTCCAACGATTTGTTTAATCGATACAAATTGTGACCCGGATCTCGCAGATATTTCGATTCCAGCTAATGATGATGCTATAGCTTCAATCCGATTAATTCTTACCAAATTAGTATTTGCAATTTGTGAGGGTCGTTCTAGCTATATACGAAATTCTTGATTAATAATAAGATAAATAAATTATTTGGTTTGGGGAACTCCATAGATTTATGGAATCGGTTACTATACTATTACTGAATCGCGCAAAAAAGAATAACCAGAGATATTATGTGATTAGTTGGTATTCAAAATCTCAAATTGAAGTAGACAAGCCGAAAAAGAGATGGTTGAATCAAAATAATTCCTTTTAAAGTTGTATTTCTTTCAGAGGGCAATATGAATGTTCTATTATGTTCCATCAACACATTAAAAAGATTATACGATATATCGGCTGTGGAAGTAGGCCAACATCTCTATTGGCAAATAGGGGGTTTCCAAGTCCATGCCCAAGTACTT
>JAIUCV010002823.1:5000-10000 GCA_026724425.1 Erythrophleum ivorense | reverse complement strand
AAAAAGAAAGAGTAATAAGAGATTCCATTCTTATGTTTGATCTTGTTTCAATAACAAGTATTTTTTTTTCAGATCAAATAAATCATTTTTATCCAGGATTCATGGGAACAAAAAAGGCCCGGCTAGGTACTGACCTGGCCGGGCTGAAAAACAAGTTATTTTTTTTATTAAATATAAATGAAATTCTAAATTAAATAATTAGAATATATTCTATATTAATTAATATAATTAGATTAGAATATTAGATTTTTTATATTATTTATTTATTAGATTAATATTAATATAGAAATCTATATTAATATAGAAATATATATAATATATTAGATAGAAATATATATAATATATTAGAATAGAAAATATTCTAATATAAAATAGAAAAAGTCAAAGAGAGAAGAGAGATAAGATATAAATATAAAATAGAAATTATCTTTTGGAGAGATGGCTGAGTGGACTAAAGCGTCGGATTGCTAATCCGTTGTACGAATTTTTCGTACCGAGGGTTCGAATCCCTCTCTTTCCGTTTCCGTCTATGATTTGGTATTTTATTTACCTTTTGAATAGAGCCTCTTTTGTTTCTTTGTTTGTTTGATTTTTTATTTATATTAACGATTAACTTTTATTATTTAATAAAATAGATAATAAGAATATTTCAAAATCAAGCACAAGCAAGGAAAACACAGAAAACCAAAAAATCTGATTTTTTATTCTTCACGTCCCGGATTACGTCCTGGATCGTTAGATAGGAATCCGAAGATGAAAAGAGAAACAAAGAATATCACTACCGTGTAAACAAATAGTTTTAGAGTAAGCATTACACAATCTCCAAGATCATTAAAAAAAAAGAAAGAGAATAGATTCTCCTATACTACACATTATGTTTCTTTTGATACTAAGAAATGAAGTGATTTCGAGAAATAGAAAAAACTTTTCGGAAATTTATTTGTAATAAGAGTCGATTCCTTTATTACCAAAAATTTCCTTTCATATCCATAATTAGATATTGGTGGGGGACTCATAATAGGATTTTTCAATGGAAAAAATGTAAGAATGAGGAAATGAGATGGTCCAGATTTTTCTTGTCTATAAACAATTTCAATATTTGAATCGAGGATTCACACTGTAAAACTTATCTGATCTTATAAATTGAAATTGTTAAAATGTTCGAATTTTTTTCGAATAAATTTGGAATTCTTCTAGGACAGTATTCAAATTAAGGATCTCATCGAAAACTTACAGCAGCTTGCCAAACAAAAGCTAAGAGAAAAAAGAGTACAGGTATTACTGGCATAATATCTACAATTGGATTCAAAAAAGCGTAGGCTTCAGGTAATTTCGCGAAGAAAAAACTACTTGAATAAAGGGCGGAGTTAATACAAATACAGACCAAACTAAAGATATTAAGCATAACAAACATTTTGTTCTTTAAGATAATTGTATTTTTTCTTTTTGTGAGTTAAATTAAGTTAATATTAAATTAAGTTAATATTAAATTAAGTTAATATTAAATTAAGTTAATATTTTTAATATATTCTGAATTTGATAATAAATGAATTTTTAATTTCTTTTATTAATTTCTTAATTTCGTTTTTTTTGTTGTTATTTATTTCATTTATGATTTATACTATTTATAAATAAAAAAAGAAATCAAAAAAATTGAAAATCCAAATAGAAATAAAAAAATCGAATTAATTACGAATAAAATGATGAATTAAATAAAAAAAGTAGACTCCAAAAATCCTTCTTTGATTTGAACTTATCCAATTCAAAATCTTTCCATTCTGAAATAAAAAGAAATAAAAAATAGAAGAAATCATACTTTCATGCAATATCTTAATTGAATTCTATGTAATGATCAATAATTTCAGTTTAATTCTATATTTAGACATATCAAAATTCTAGTAACAATTTATTCTATAGATATTTAGATATTTGGACTGGAATTGACGAACAACCAATACCAATAATAGTGTTTATTAGTGTCGAATAGAAATAGAAATGGGGCGTGGCCAAGCGGTAAGGCAACGGGTTTTGGTCCCGCTATTCGGAGGTTCGAATCCTTCCGTCCCAGAGCATATCCATTCATGATATATATCATATCTGAATACAAATTGTATATCAGAATAAAGATTGCCCTTTTTTGAGAAACCTTCTATTTAAGAGTATATAATATTGGGTAGAATGTGATTCTTCTTTTTTTTTAATGATTCGTCTCTAAATCGAGTCACTTTGAAGATGTAGATTCAAAAAGAACTTCTTTTTTTTATTCGTGTTATTGTTGTTATTGTATATTAAAAATGTATAATATATATTATTCTAATAATTATTCTAATAAAAACTAATAAAAATATATTCTAAATAGAAATATAGAAATTCAATATCAATTTCTATTTAATATAAAATAGAAATCGAATCTATTCTATAATTAGAATCTGAATATTGAATATATTAATTATTTATTAGAATATTAATTTATAATAATTTGAATTATGAATTAGAATTTCAATTTTTCTAAAAAATAGAAAAATAAATAAAAATGGAATTGAAATTCTATTCCTACAATATCAAGTTAATTTGAATTTTTGTTGATACTTCTTTACTTTAGAAATTTGCCATTCATATAGAAGGAAAAAAATATGGATTATTATGTATCGATTGAATCAATGACTATTCATGATTTCATAATTGAATCAATTACATACCGGCTCCAAACTAGAGGAATGTTATGGTAAAACTTCGTTTGAAACGATGTGGTAAAAAGCAACGTGCGACTTGAAAGACATGATTAGATTAGCTGTGGATTCTTACATCCACCATTTTTCTATTATATAGAAATGAGGGTGCTCTTTCTCGACATCGTTTGTTCTGTTCCACTCGAATTCATTTTTTTGGGAAGGGGAGAGGGGTTGATGATGGAAATAGTACATGATGGAGCTCGAGTTGATTCATTTCTCAGGGTCAAGTTTCTAGGGTTAGTGAAAATTAATAAGTTAGAACAACTTCGTAAGTATATTTTCGATTTAGAAATCGAAAGGATCCAATTCGAGCAAGTTAAAAAAAAAAAGTCCAATTTGTTGGAATTGGTAAAACTTTTTCGATCAAAAGTGGATCTGGGGGAATCAACCATCTATTTGTATGATTCTTTGATGGAAAGAAATAAAACAAAATTGGTATGTTGCTGCCATTTTTGAAACGATTAAAGATCCTCGAAGGAATGTCTAAACCCAATGATTCAAGGAAAAGCTAACGGATCATGGAACAAGTAAATACCATTTTCAATTGTCTCAACAACTATATTAGACTGAAGACGAAAAATAGATTCTAAAGGAGACAGACAAGAAGGGGGGGTAGAGACCGCTCAATAAATGAAATAAAATACCTAACTAAAGGTTTTGTTTTCCTTTGAGTTATTTGAGAGTTATCCAACTTGAGTTATGAGGTTGCGAATACGAGTGATTCTTTTTTCGGGAAAGAATAAGAAAAAAAGTATTTAATTTAAATCATAGTCTAATTGATTTGATGATTTTATGGATCTATTTGACATCATAATTCTATACATAGACATAATTTCGAATTTTCTCGAGCCGTACGAGGAGAAAACTTCTTATACGTTTCTAGGGGGGGTGTATTGTTTATCTATATCTATCCCAATGAGCCGTTTATCGAATCGTTGCAATTGATGTTCGATCCCGAAGAGAGGGGAGAGATCTTCGGAGAGTGGGTTTTTATGATCCGATAAAGAATCAAACCTATTTAAATATTCCTGTTATTCTATATTTCCTTGAAAAAGGCGCTCAACCTACAGGAACTGTTCAGGATATTTCAAAAAGAGCGGGTGTTTTTATGGAACTTTGTCCTAATCAACAAACGAAATTCAATTAAGAAAATAAAGAAATAAAAAAAAGAGGGTGTGGATGACTTGTATATAGATTTATATAATCCTTTTCTCTCTTATCCCCCCTCCCCCCCCCCCGCTCTCTTGCTCTATTCATACCTAATTTTTTATTTCTTATTGCTGCTATAGAATGCTGTTTTCTATAACTACAAAAATCCATTTTTATTGATATAAATAATAGAAAATCAAAAAATGGACAAATGAATAAATGAAGTAATAAATGAAGTAATTGGATCTATAAATATATTACCCTCAATGAGGTGGTTTTTGTTGGAATTCTCTGAAGAAATTTAAAAATAAAGGGGGTTAGGTTAAGCTTTCTTATTCTATTTATATTATATTGATTGAATTATTCTATTTATTGATTGAATAAACCCGATCTCTACCTTTTTCCTTAATTTTCGCATACGCCCCTTTTGTATCTATGTCGATTATTTATGTAGTGTTAATACAACATAATTGCTTGGTTTTTTATTTACTTTACCTTATTTTTTATTTTTGACTTTATTTTTTCTTAGTATTTATTATTTAGAAACTTTGTTATTATTAATTGGAATTCCAATTAATAATAACAAAGTTTCTAATTCGTTTATTTTCTCCATTGTATTATTTTTTCAACATTAATATTGACAACAGTGTATCAAATAAATATAATCCGATCGTGAATAAATGGATCTATTTATCCCCGTTCCATAGGATTTTGTTTTTTTTACTTCATCAAATAGATGGGTTCGTTGGCTTTTCTGGGATATAAACAAGAAAAGAAGTTCTTTTTTTTTTTAATTAAAGAAATAGAATATTAGAATATATTAAATAAATATAAATAACAAAAGAAAAATAAAAAAGAATTTAATAAGTTAATAAGAAATTTAGAATAGATTCTAATATATTAATATTCGAATCTAAAATAGATATTATAGATATTCTAAAGTGGATATTAGTGGATATTTTAATAAAAATCTATTAGAATAATAATAGAATATAATATAAATATTAGAATCTAAAAAAATCGAAATATTCTAATCTAAATTAGAATATAAATATATAAATAGAGTAATAAAAATTAATAAATAAAATGAAAAGAATGTATAACATAGGAGACAAAGAG